>RWGZ01000956.1:171803-439810 GCA_009725065.1 Utricularia reniformis
AGCAAGCGTGGAAGCAACTGACTCGCCAGAGCGGTCGCACCACTTGGGAGCCTTATTCATCTAAGTACTCAGCAAGCGTGGAAGCAACTGACTCGCCAGAGCGGTCGCACCACTTGGGAGCCTTATGGATGATCGCTACGGTCACCAGTCCAGGCCCGCTCAGAAACTTCAACTCCGCGAACGGTCACTCACTTAGTTAGGAATACTTTGTATTGCATTCATTGCACTTAATACCAATTATGAGAAATGGATTTAAAATTCAGAGTTATGGAACATGTCAAATACCTTATATGAAGTAGCGCCTCAAGTTCATCACGTTCCAAGTTCGGGGGATCTCGCCTCCTTCCAGATACTCAAGCTTATATGCCCCTGCGCCCAGGTTCTTCATGCCCCTGCGCCAAGGTCACTCGGACCGATCAATCCCCGGAACATCGTCCGGGGTCCAAGCGAAGATGTCCACATTGCTCCTCATCAACTGGACCAGTTCTTCCTCAACGGTCGGGGCCAGATATGCCCCGATGCGTGTGACCTTGGAGGGATCATTTTCCACCAAGTTGATCGTTTTGAACCCCACAGGTTCCATGGCTTGCCTCGGGTGTGGGGGCTCTTCTAGTAGATCCACCCGGGCTCTCTTTATTGGTGCCAGGGTACGGCACGAGCTCATGTAGCACTGCCTCGCTACTTTTTGGTCCCCCTTAACGGAAATCACTCCGTGTGCAGAGGGGAACTTGAGCATCATGTGGAAGGTAGAAGGAATGGCCTCAAACTTACTAAGGCCAGTCCGTCCAATAATAGCGTTGTAAGTCAGATCGACTTCAACGACTATGAACTCTAGGGTCTCCGATCGGTCCCTGCCCGATTCTCCTAGCGTGAGAGGGAAGAGAATCTTCCCACACGGAATGACACTCCTCTGGTCGAACGACCAGAGGGTGATGTTGGCGATCGGGAGATCGCGGGCAGCGGCTCCTAACATCTCTGCGACTTCACGCTTTATTAAGTTGCATGAAGCCCCTGTGTCCACCAAAATCCTGTGGACCCGCCGATTGGCTATGATCCCAGTGATGATCAAAGGATCATCACATGGGTCGGAGACCCCTTCTCGATCGGCTGCAGTAAAAGTGATATCCCCTCCAAAGGTGGAGGACCGCTCAGCCGATTCATACTTCACAAGGGCGACTGCCCCAGAGCTCTCAGGGAACTCTTCACGAGCTGCCCTCTTTCGGTCCCTGACCGACTCATTCATCCTTACTCCGCCGGAAATGACATAGATGTCTCCGGCGGCCTCCCTTGGCACTTCCTGATTAGGGGGAGGGTGGGTGCCCGTCTGAGCAGGTGGGGGAGCTGGCTGCTCCCCCCTATCACCCTCGTTGTGCGGGGCTCTTCCTTTAATTTGACCTCCAAGCTTGGTCCACTCGCTTGGGCCGCCATAGCTTGGGATGGTTCGGACCCTGTTCGGGGTACCGGGTTCCGATGGTCTCATCAAATATTTTAATGTCCGTTAGGGTTTAGAATGACCGATTTTACCAATTTTTAAAAACTACGAGGACCAATTTTGTAAGTGTGTGTAAATTAAGGAGATCAGTTTTGTTCGATTTAATTTGGGGGACAAAATATGAACTTTGAGGACGGATTTTGCCAAATTTTCAAAATTCGAAGACTGAAAATGACCAAAATAAATTTGGAAGACTAAATTTATCAAAATGATCAAACTACGAAGACCAAAGACGTTATTTTCTCAATTTAAATTTATCAAAGTATAATATAAGTGTATTTAATTTTTATATAAACAATTAATATGATATTTTATAGGATATAGTTATTTACTTGGATAAACATTAAATTATATATTCATAAAACAAAAGTGAATTTTGCCTTTTTATTTGGAACTTTCTTTATTCACAATATAAAATAAAAACAATACCAACCCTAAAGATGACAAGGAGTCACCAAACCAGTTGCGTGACAAAGCAAGGGTCAAAAGTAGTGGCCAAACGAATCAAGGTGGGGATATCAACGAAGAATCCCACACTCAATCGTGACCGTTGGTTTATTAAAGAGGGGTGTTTTAGTACTTTAATTTTAATAAAAAACAAGAAACAACAGCTGGCTATACCAAATAACAGCCGTACGCAAATCTCTCGCTACCAAACCGGTCCCCCGGTCCATTAATTTGTAATTATCCCATTTTTATAAATAAATATTAATTTAGTATAGAAGTTATACATTATATTATAATTATCTTATATGATCAGATGTTAAACAATTATTGGGCTGTTTGTTACGGGATAATGATTAGTTCAACTATCAATTTTTTTAAATTTTCGGTATATCTGTTGGAAATTTATGATATCATGGTTTTTATCATTATTTAAACAAAATAAGGTAGATACGAGTTTTAAGCGGATTAGATCGAATCTAATTTATTTAATTTGAAAATAAAATATATGAAGTTTGTATATATATATATTTTTCGAAATATGAACATGTGTTGGATATGTGAATAATCTCAAAATATTAGATAAAATTGAGAATAACAACGTTGAAGAACACGAAATAAACAATACACAAAGTTTAATGTGGAAAATTCAATGGTTCAAAAACCACGTGATAGAAGAAACGATCTAATTCACTATCAATAAAAATACAACACGCACGAGTTCTCCAGGCTTGTAGACAGACGACGAGAGATCAAAAAATTCCGACAGTGAAATAATAAACTCAAACATTCTTATATGTTGGAGAGAATAAAGACAATTAAGAAACTAAAAAATATTTCATAATATTTAATTATATCTTAATCTATAATTCATCACAATCAAATCATCTATATTTCCTATCTCCCTATTGTTCCTCAACTGATCGACAACCTTAGCCCATAAGACTATCTCCAACCTTGCCCGTCCAGAAACTTCAATATCTCTCTACGCATCACTTTTCTTTATGTACAAATCATTATTATTTAATTTTATAAGTAACTTTCCTTTCATCCCTACAATAATGTATGGATACTTATAATTTTTAAGTTTTATTTTTTTATACATCAGATGTCTTATAATAATAATATTATCGATAAAATTATTATATAAATATATTATAAATATTTATATTTTATAATTATTTTAAAATTTTTTAAAAATAAAAATAGAGGAAAGACACTCTCTTTCATGATGAGCCCAAAAAAAAGTGTCACGTTGGTCGTCCAATCACACTGAGCGTCCAAGGTTAAGGATGACCTAATGTAACCGTTCACCCGTCAATCATTCGGTATTGTGTGACTTCTATATGTATTAATTTAATTTCATAAAAAAATAGGTAATGATCGTACTAATTTTTTAAAAGCCAATATTGGGTTGTATATCAAATTTGTTTTGAGTATACTAAATCTGTATCGGATATGTACTAACAAAATATATTAAACTATTAACCTAAAATAATATAAAATTTTTAACTACATTACAAATTTTACTATTTTAAATATTTATATTCTTAAATCTTAGCCACCTCCATTTCAAATTTGTTTTCTAAGCAGTCAAATGTTTTGGCTAGTAACAGTAATTATAACTTTTATATATGTGATTGTCAAGAATGCAAATATGACTTCCTTTGGTGAGAAATATAATTATATTATATTTATAATATAAAAATGTTGCAATATTTACTAATTTAATATTTTAATATATGTTATAATTCATAATTAATTAACTATTTATAAATAAAACATTAAAATATTTGTTCCATTATATTACGCATTCAACAAGAAATAAAATAGTTTCCTTATGTGGCATTATTTTTATTATTGCATGTGGGTTTTTTATATATTTTGTGTATTTTTAGATGTAGAACCAATGTTTTCATACCGGACGGTATACCGTGGTACGTCAAATTTCGCTCGACACCGATATTTTTTTTTCGTACCACCTGGTACCGGGTATTAGGGTCGATTTCCGGTTTTTTTCGGGTCTTACCCTAAAAAATTAATTAAATATTAATTTTTTTAAAAATAAATAAAATAAATTTTGGTACCGTCCGATATATCGTTCGAATCGCTCATACCGGTTCGGACTGGTACGTGATTACAGATCAGTATGAAAACATTGTGTAGAACCAATTTAATATTCAATTTTTACATAAAAAAAGTAAAAAAAATGAGTTTTTAAAAGAACGCATGAAAAAATTCCAAGGTACAGTTAAGCCTAAAGGCCTACGGGCCTATCTTATTTATCATAAAAAATAATGGCAATACCGTAATATATGGTAAAAATGGGTGGCAAATAAGGAAAGGAAACTACTATAAAAACACACCACAGGCGTTCCATACTTCCGTGCCATCACGAGAATCGCTCGTAACAACGAAGCATATTTTTATATCCTTCATAGAGATTCCTCTTCATTTTTCTAGGGTTTCATTCTTTGCCTTGAGCGGCGGCGTGCCTTCCGATTTTTGTAAGTGGCTTTCAATGATTGTTTATCGGGATAGGGTCTGTATTTGCTTCTATTTTGCGATTTTGTTGATTTCATGTGTAGGAATCATAGAAAGAATATTGTAGTTTCTTGTGCAATTTATAAATACAAATCAGAAATCTTAATGTATGTTTGAAAAGAGTTTTGCATGAATCTATATTGATTTCTTTAGCGTTTTTTTGGGGTGATGTTTCGACGGTGGACAACCATCGCTTTTGAGCGTACGGTAGAGGCTCACCGCGATCAGATCTGAACAATTTTGGCTTGTTCTAGCGCGATGTCAAAATCAGCGTTAAAACATTGATGCGGTTTAACGGTTGCTACTTTTCGCCATGGCGATTTTCATTGATTTTTCTTCCTTAATGAAATCTATCTAAGCAGATTCCGAAAGTATTGAATTCTCATCTTTTATCCCGCTAGTATTTCATGTTGAATCTAGCGGATAAAACTATCCTTTTTTCACAGATCAGCCTCAGTAATGAATCTGGAATTTTGGGTCTTTTTATGTATACAATAGTTTCATCTCTTCGAAAAAATCTATCTTTTTTTGTTTTTTCCAGTATAGCTGATTAGTTTCATTGCATTTTTCATGATTTTTCTCTTCTTTTCAGATATCAGTAACTTTATCTTATTCCCTTGTAGCCAAATATTGATGATCTAATGGAGACTAAAGGTGGGAAAAAGAAGTCTAGCAGTACGTCCATTTTTTACGAAGCTCCCCTTGGATATTGCATTGAAGACATTCGACCAAACGGAGGCATCAAGAAGTTCAGATCTGCTGCATACTCCAACGTAAGTATTCAATTCATTGCAATAATCCCTTTCTATTGCTGTTTACTCTCAAAATGTTGCAACATTATAACATGTAAAACTCCTCCTTTGCAGTGCGCTCGCAAGCCATCCTGATACGCCTTTCTCTAGTTCCCTAACCACGTCTTTGAACGTGGTGACATTTCCTGCTTTCTAGATTAGAATTCCATTTCCTTTCTGCACTCCTTTTCTTTGTTCTCTTCTCCTTCTCCTTCCTTGCTTTTATATCTGGTTTTTAAAATGGCTGTCACTGCTTCTGCAATTGGATTCGAAGGTTATGAAAAGAGGCTTGAAATCTCCTTCTTTGAGCCTGGTTTTTTCGCTGATCCTGAAGGCAAAGGCCTTCGTTCACTTACTAAGTCCCAGCTCGATGAATTTCTACAACCTGCTGAATGCACAATTGTCTCATCTTTATCTAATGAGTATCTTGACTCATATGTCCTCTCTGAATCAAGCCTATTTGTTTACCCTTATAAGATCATCATCAAAACTTGTGGGACAACAAAGCTACTTCTATCAATCCCTGTCATCCTTAAGTTGTCTGAATCTATAGGTCTCTCTGTTAAGAATGTGATTTATACCCGTGGAAGCTTCATCTTTCCCGGAGCTCAAACATACCCTCATCGTAGCTTTAATGAAGAAGTTCTTGTCCTTGATGAGTATTTTGGAAAATTGGGCTCAAATGGTAGTAAAGCTTATGTTATGGGAAGCTCTGAAGAGCTGAAAAAATGGCATGTTTATTCTGCATCTGCTGATTCTACTGAAGTTATAGATCCCGTGCAGACACTAGAAATTTGTATGACAGGTTTGGACAAGGAGAAAGCTTCTGTTTTTTACAAGAATGAATCAAGCTCAGCTAATATTATGACCAATGTCTCTGGAATAAGGAAAATCTTACCCGAATCCTCTATCTGTGATTTCGAATTCGACCCGTGTGGCTACTCAATGAACTCAATCGAAGAAGCTGCACTTTCAACTATCCATGTTACACCAGAAGATGGATTCAGCTACGCAAGTTTCGAAGCTTCGGGATATGATTTCAAAAGCATGAATCTTTCACTTCTGATCAAGAGAGTTTTAGCCTGTTTTGAACCACAAGAGTTTTCTTTGTCCCTTCATGCTGAATTTGGGACTGAAGTGTATCATTATATTCATGAAGTGGAGGTGAAAGGGTACGTTTGTGAAGAGAAATATAGAGAAGGGCTTGAACTTGGAGGATCTATAATGTACCAGAAGTTTGTTATGGATGCCCGGNTGTTAACGACGAAAGGTTGAGCTTGAAAAACCGCCGTCGATGGCGGTTGAGGACGTTCATGCGAAGACTGTGCGAAATGCTTTTGGAAATGTGCTTTCCTTCTTCGTTCTCTTGCTTATCGGCGTTTTCGCCTTCTCGATCCGTCTCTTCTCGGTACAATTCTTCTCCGTCAGCTACTCAATTTTTTATCTGTATAAAATTGCCGGATCCACTTTACTAACTGAAGAACGGATGATAATAAGTCTTGCTGACAGTTCCTCGTAAATCTCGTTTTTTGTAATCGGATTGCACTAGGTATTATGTGATTATGCTTTTTTGCTTATTTTTGAGCAGGTGATTAAGTACGAGAGTGTGATTCACGAGTTTGATCCTTATTTCAATTATAGAGTCACTCAGGTATGAATGTTTCTGTTTACTTAGTTTAAGTGAGATGAAATATCGGTGGACCATAGTTTTATGATGCATGGGAGGCTATTTGATCTCAGTCAGATTTGAATTTCTTGCTGTATCGTGTAAATGCAAAGCATAGACGAAACCCTGTTTCCCAACTTTAAATTTGGATATATTTGATGGGGTTCCTCTTTAATGCTTTTTTTCCTGCGGTGCGAAACAATACCATCTGTTTTTTGAATATTTCCAAGAAGCCAACACAGTTTTTCTTTATTGCAGTATCTTACAAAGAATGGAGTTTATGACTTTTGGAATTGGTTTGATGATCGTACCTGGTAACAGCTGCAATATCCTGTGTTTGGTTATGATAGAAAAGGGTCATTAATGTATTTGGATTGCAATTTGTATGACAAAACTAAATCAACTTTTAACTATTTTTCGTATAGGTATCCTCTAGGACGTGTGATTGGGGGAACTGTTTATCCTGGACTTACATTGACTGCTGGCACATTATGGTGGTGAGTACTTTAGATTCCTTTTTTATACTTTATCAAGAAGGTATTTTGGTTGCTAGACAATTTAATATTGTGGCAGTTGCTCTTTATTCTGTCACTATGGGCTAAGAATTTATCATCTTCTGTTATCTCTTTTTTTTTTTAATTTTTTTCCTAAAAATTATTTGGATATGATTTATTCAATTTGCTGTCATTTTTTGCAGGATACTTAATTTATTCAACATTCCTCTCTCTGTGGAAACTGTTTGTGTGTTTACTGCCCCCGTCTTTTCAGCCTTTGCTTCTTGGGCAGCATACCTTCTGACTAAGGTTTTACATATTTGCTATATATGCAAAATAATCGGATGGCTTTGATGAGAATATTGGTCTGTAAAGGTGCGTTTCTTATATATTTCATTCTCTAGGAAGTTAAAGGAGTTGGTGCAGGATTAACCTCTGCAGCTCTATTGGCTATGGTAATTTTTTCATCTTTTGTTGCTTATAATTTTTCATATTCAGATGTTGTACAGGTTTATTACCCAGAATATAGTTGAGAAATTAGTATATTTCGTAGTAATTTATTATATTTGATATTCTTCCATCTTTCTTAAAAAATGAAAAAAATTCAATTTTAACTTGCTTTTATGGAATTCCTTACCGAAGAAACTTGTACATTTTTCTACATGGGTTGCAGCCGTTCACTTGAATTTTGAAGACCTATGAGGAACTTTGGCTACCTTCTTGACTGATTTAACGAAATTTGAGCAAATCTTAGTTAGTGCTTGAGATAGGGAGCGTAAGATGATACCTTCTAAAAATGTTTATTTTAGTAACATATCACAAACCCACTGGAAAAGTGTGAAATATTGAACCGCATAGCTCAAAGATGAAAATACTGCATTATTCTTGAACGGTTTTTTGTTATTTAGCTGTTCAAACCCCAACTAAACATTTCCACATGTAATTAGAATCTTCGAGCTGTCAGATTGTTCTCTGTTGTTCAATAGTATTTGTATCACGCATTCATAACTTTTATTCTGCAGGTTCCTTCTTACATCTCTCGATCTGTGGCAGGAAGCTATGACAATGAAGCAGTAGCTATATTTGCTTTGATCTTCACTTTCTATCTTTATGTAAAGGTGTTGTTTTTATTTGAATCCCAATTAGTTCCTGAACATGCAATAGAATTTCTTCATCCACTTATTGAAATTATATGGTTAGATATTCTGATGTGTAGAAGTGTTTGAGACGGTGCAATATAATTAGGATGCCGGGATCATTTTAATTGATCCGTGTTCTATCATTTCTATGAAGCTCCCATGTACCATACATTCTGTTTTATGATGCATTGATATTCTATTTTATTGCAGACGTTGAATACGGGATCCCTTTTTTACGCCACTCTAAATGCAATAGCATACTTTTATATGGTAAAAGTAGCTGCTTATTATTTTTAAGTAGCTTTCTATATGCATTCTCTTAAAATTTCTATGTTATTGTATATCTTACTGCCTAGGTTTGCTCGTGGGGAGGATACACGTTTATCATAAATCTAATTCCGATGCATGTGCTTATGTGCATAATAACTGGCCGCTATTCTTCACGTCTCTATATTGCGTATGCTCCCCTGGTGAGTATACAACACCAGGTTTTGTGCTCATTTTGTAATTTTGCATAGCATGTACACGGTTAACTTATGTCAAACTGGAAGAAATGTAAATAAAATCGATAAACTGAGCTCATAAAATATAAAACTGCTTAGTAAGGTGTGAAACCTGTTTCCCAGTGTACTCAGGTTTTATTTTCCTTTAATCAGGAATCAACTATTCATGTTTTTTTCGGTGGGCTTTTTATTTTACTGGAATGGTAGTTTTGAAAACAAATCTTATTCGATTTTGAGGTTTGAAATATGTGTTGGATCAAACTTGTAGAGGCGTCATGGATATACTGAATTTCTTGTAATTCAATCTCTGATTATTTTTCTGAGAAATCCCTTTTACCCACTGGTCCTCGTTATGTTTATACTAAACTTAATAATATATGTTACTATTCAGTAGACCAGAAGATGTAGCCCTTAGTTTAGATTTCTTGTCTTGCCTTTAACAGTTCTGAGGCTTTTGGTTATTTGTCATATTAATTGATGTTTTTGGTTACGTGGGGAAGTTGTGGGGAAAGATTTTTAATTTTCCATTTTACAACCAGGCATAATTTGTACCGCTTGGGATATCTATTTGAGCTTGTCTGATCTCTGTTGTCATCATCATCAATATCTTTTAAATTTGCAGGTTGTTTTGGGAACATTGTTAGCAGCTTTGGTGCCTGTTGTTGGCTTCAATGCTGTGATGACATCTGAACATTTTGCTTCCTTTTTGGTAAGTTGAATATAATCCTTTACATTGCTTTTGTATGTAATAGTTTTGTTTAATTTTTATAATTCCTGTAAGTGTATTTATTCAAGTTTGGATGAAAAATACACTCAGAAATCTGTGTTCCTAGTGTGAAGTGATCTTTTAATTTCGAAAAAGGCCATTTCTCTCAATTTTTCATCAAATTGGCATGTGATGACATGGTATGCACATTAGGAGTTTCGAACAGGTTGGCAGAGTTGTTCCTGCTCGGTCTTGTACTCTACTCTAGAATCAAAGCTTAGGGAGCTTGTTTTTGGTCAACTCGAATGTAGAGGACAGTTTTACGAATCATATAAGTTTTAGCAATATAATTTTGATGACCTTTCTGTTATATTGCTGTTACAAGCTGATTTAATAGTTTCTCCCACAGAATTGAGCATAGTGAACAGCTTTCATCAAATGCGAAAATAAGACCAAATGAAGACATCCCATCCAAACTCTGGTTTTGTGCACTGTATGGATTCAGAAATATTTTGGGTTGGCGTCAAACTTATAGCTAAAACAAGAACTTAATCCACTTCATTTTGGTCACTGGCGTTCTATAATAGGCACCAGATGCTCTCTTACAACTATTCATCCTGAATCGAATTTGTGAAGTTGTGATATGCCATTAATTTCAATTGTGCTCCTAAAATTGTGAGGATACTAGATGAATTTGTTGGTTTTCATCTCATGCTTGTTCATCCACATGACTGATAGTTCTTTGCTCGAATTGAGTATAAATGAATTGTATTCTGTTTATTATTGTTTAGTTTTGTTTGGCTGGGCTATTTCTCTTCCAATGATGATCCTATAAATGATGACGCAACTCTAATTTGTGAATTTCTTGAAAATATTTTCCCTGGTGGCATGTGCAGGTTTTCATTATCATACATGTTGTGGCTCTCGTTTATTACACCAAAAGGATCCTTACTCCTCAAATGTTCAAAGTTGCTGTTACTCTTGTTGTATCGGTTGGCATGTAAGCTCAATTGATTCATGTTTTGATAGAAGTATCAGTATATTCTTCACCTCTACAATGAGACTGTATCTAAATGATTGAATACTTCATGGCTGAGTGAAATATCTTCTAATATTATTTTATTTCTGATAAGGCATGACATGTATTATATTCTGGAATTCTACCTATGGATGCTACTATATTTAAGAAATGATGTTTTGTGTATTATTTTGCTATGGCTGTATTTTATTTTCTCTAATTGCTATTTTACTTTGTTCAGGATAGTCTGTGTTGCTGTTTTAGCTATCCTGATTGCATTGGTAGCTTCCAGCCCAACGAAAGGATGGAGTGGAAGAAGCCTGAGCCTTCTTGATCCGTAAGTTTCTTTTGAATGCTTCTGGAGTTTCCTGCGGCGAGTTATGTACATCTTTCCTGTCGAATTGCTTTTAAAAAACTTGTTCTCCATTCCCTGGGAAGATCATGCATCTTTTCAAAACTGAATGTCTGCCACTATTGATTGTTATGCTAGGATAACTGCGGTTGTGATTTTCACATAACTTATAATAATTTACCCTAGGAATCACGTCAGGCCCACCTGAATATTAGGTAATCAATCCCTTAAGGTTTCTGATGATTTCTCACTAATGATTAGGTTTGATAAATAGAAGACCCTGTGTTCAGATTCGAATAATTTTGTTTCACGGGAGAACGATATCATGTTTACACATCCTCATGGTGGTGGATAGGCTGGATTATCAGGCTAATCCAGTGCTATTTTTTTATTATTTTGTTAATTGACAAGTTTTAAGCAATTAGTATTATCCTTAACTTATTTCATGTTCTTATCATTCTTGCAACGAGATAAAGTATCTTGCAACATTGGATCAAAATTGATGACATGCCCTGCAGAATCAACATCTTCTTGTGATTCAAAATAAGTTTATTCCTAAAAAAGTTTAAATCGTAACTAATGTGTTCTTGACCCAAGATATATTAAGGAGTACCGTAGTGTGTCTTTGTAAAGTGGGGTGTACATTTTGGACCAATATATTTTACCTTGTGCTGCTGTATTGATTGTGTAATCAAATTCTGAATTTTTGGGATTTGCGTTCATATTTTATGGGGTCACCCCTTTTTAGGAAGTTGGCTTGCGTTACTGTATCTATGTTTTCTCAGCCTCCTATCTAACAATTTTTCCCTTTTTTATATGCCATGTTGGGACAGAACGTACGCAAGCAAATATATACCTATTATTGCTAGTGTCAGTGAACACCAGCCTCCTACATGGCCTTCTTACTTTATGGACATCAATGTCTTGGCTTTTTTGGTTCCAGCTGGTATCATTGTAGGTTCTTGATACCATTTTTTCCAGTTTATGCTAATTAGGCAGTCCTTTAGTATATTCCATGTTTATTGCTTCATCCCTTCTGCTATGGATTCTTGCAGGCTTGCTTTTTGCCACTATCCGATGCTAGCTCTTTTGCTGTCCTTTATATAGTTACATCAGTATATTTCTCTGGTGTCATGGTGCGCATTTGAAAACATCTCTTCGCAAATACTGTCATTGTTCTCATATAATTAGCATATTTTAATGATATGTAGGTACGCCTAATGCTTGTACTAGCTCCTGCAGCCTGTATAATGTCTGGAATAGCTCTTTCTGAAGCTTTTGATGTTTTCACTAGATCCATTAAGTTTCAGTTTCCTATGGCCAGACAAACTTCTAGCGTCAATGTGAGCATACTACCAATTTTACAGATATTGTCAATATTAGACGAACCTTGGGATTGAAATTTTTGAGCTTTTTATCTCTTAAGGCAGGGAATAGCAGTCAAGTTTCCGCAGACATTGCCTTGAAGGCAAAGTCTGAGAAAACGGAAGACACTTTGAGGGAAATATCTTCAAGAAAATCTAAAAAGAAGGAAAGGGAAAAATCAGGAAGCACATCCGTCACTGATCAGCTTGAAAAGAAACTTCTGCTCTTGCCATTTGAGGCTTCTTTAGTTGCAATAGTGCTACTTGTCTTGCTGGGTTCATTTTATGTGGTATGATTCTTTTATGAATATTTTTTAAAATCCATCATGTTTTTGTAGTTTTTTTCAAATTTGAATAAATTTTCATCACCACTGCGAAAAGTGAACTGTGTGGTTATTATGCTTTCCTTTTGAAGTTGCTCTTTTTATCATAATTTACTTACTAAAATGTTATTCCTGAATGAACCGGTTTCTCTCTGAAAGGTTATGTTTAGACATACTCTGTTGTGATTACCTTCCGGTAATAATCTCATTACAAATACGCTATCTGCAAGATTTGCTGCTTTCACAATTTTTTTCATTATACGTGATTGAAATGCTAAGAATGTATTTGGTGGCTAGATCACTTTTGGTAGTCTTGCACTCTTGCTTCTATATACCATATCTCTGGGCGGTACTGGCCTCTATTTGACTTCTAAAACGTTTTACAGGTTCATAGTGTCTGGGCTGCCTCTGAGGCTTATTCAGCTCCTTCTATTGTGTTAACATCTCGTTCTCAGGATGGACTTCATGTCTTTGATGACTTCAGGGAAGCATATGCTTGGTTGAATCATAACACTGAGGTTGATGATAAGGTGAATGGTGATTCTGCATCTTGGTTCTCCACTAACTTCTGTGAAACATTTTATATCTCTGTTGCTATGCATCTAGCAACTACAACTACAACTTTTTGTATTTTTTTCATTTATTCATGAAATAATATCTTCAAATGCCATCGTGGCTTAACTGGGATTTTGTGATAACCACCTGCAATGCATCTCCCACAGGCATCCCAGTGTTTAGTGCTATACTTGCTCAAAAGATATCTTCATGCTGATGCTGCTCTTCTTTTCCACATTTTATCTGTCTGTATTTTTCTTTTCATCTTTCATGGTTATCTCTATTGGTTTGTCGTACCATTCATCATGTTGTTTCCATTGCTTTCAGCATGTCCAAATTGAACTGTTTACATCATATTCAGCTTACATAGTCGTTCTTCGATGGTGACATTAGTGTCTAATGCATATTTTATTTTTTGAAAATCTCCTGCTTCTTCTCAGGTTGCCTCCTGGTGGGATTATGGCTACCAAACAACCGCCATGGCCAATCGAACAGTTATAGTGGATAACAATACCTGGAACAATACGCACATTGCAACCGTTGGTACTGCTATGTCATCACCTGAGAAAGCAGCTTGGGATATATTCAAGTCTCTAGATGTGAAATATGTTCTTGTAGTTTTCGGAGGTTGGGTCTCATGGTCGGCTACTTGTAAAAGCTAGATGATATGTCAAGAATATAATTTTTATTCTAATTTTCCTACTTTCAGGTCTTGTTGGATATCCTAGCGATGATATTAACAAGTTTCTATGGATGGTTCGCATAGGTGGAGGTGTATTTCCTCATATTAAGGAGCCTGATTATTTGGTCAGTATTTCTATCATTTAGCTCATTTCCATCAGTTCCTTTCTTGTCCATTCGCCTCATGTTTTGCAGCATGTGAAAAGACTTGTTTACTAGCACGTCTAGGAGCTGTATTTTAGATATTACATGAACGATGTTTTCTTCTGACTTGAAACTGGCCTTTGGTTTAACATTTCATCTATTGTGGTCTCAACAGAAAGATGGTCAGTATCGGATAGATTCTCAGGCCACCCCAACCATGCTGAATTGCCTTATGTACAAACTTTCCTTCTACAGGTACACTTAAATGTTCTTTTTAAGATTTTCACATACTTTCCATTTCTCAACTACGGAGTTTCTCTTGTAGATTTGTAGAGACCGATGGTAGAGGATTTGACCGGGTGAGGCAAACTGAAATAGGAAAGAAGTATTTCAAGCTCACCCACTTTGAAGAGGTATTTCATGAAGCATTCTTTTTCCATTCTTAAGTGCATGAATTATGGTTTTGTTGGCATGTTCTGTGTGATGCACTTAATCTGCTGGTCTTGTTGGTTTTTCTTTTGTGTCAGGTATTCACAACTCAACATTGGATGGTTAGGATTTACAAATTGAAGCCTGCAAAGAATAGAATCCGTGGCAAAACAAAGAAGACAAAATCGGTACGTATTTTATTTAACGAGCTGTAACAAACAAGCTGCCCCTGTAACATCTTGTACACCTTTATGCAGAAAACTAGCGTGTCAAAACGAGGCCGAGCAACAAGGAAGAATCCTTATCATTAGCCTCAAGTCATCTCTAAGCAAATCAATTTTATTTGCCTCGTTGACAATGAAGGTAATTATGATTTCCAGGAAAGTTGCAAGAGTTTTGTCTGTAGGAACAATTTTTGTGTCCTACTCCTACCATTTCAGCGGGTATTTAATGTTATAATGTCATTGCTTATGTGTTTGGCTTGGGAACTTTATTCTTCAGTTTCTTCTTTGACACAAGTCTATCTTGTCAATGTTTTCATACATGATGTTGTACGTTATATCAAATATCATGCTTGATCGGTATTTTTTTGAACATGCGGATACTGGGTCTTAGGGTTGATTTCCGGTTTTTTCGGGTTCAATCCTAACAAATTAATAAATGTTTTTTTAAAAAAAAATAAAAATAAAATATGGTACTATTTATGAAAACATTGCTGTGTTTAAACAGTTTTGGCCATATTATTACATAGATGATAGTACAGGCACACACACAAGCTTTGTCTCTTCAAGTAATGAGGTGACTTCCAAAGGATGTTTGTAGGCCAAATTTGTAATATATTCATATTTTTCCAGTTACTTTTAACTTGTTGAATTTCTAGAAGTTGATTTCAACTATAAAACTAAGGATAAAAATTACTAATTGGTTTTTTCAAACAATAGTATCTTTAACAATATATTAGATTAAAAAAGCTTTGTGATTGATAAATTTAATTTGGTATCCATAATCCACATATTTTGATAATTTTGACAAAAATGGTTTTTAATGTTTCTAAAATTTGGCAAATTATATCTTTATGTGACAAAATTAATTCCCAAAATTTGAAAATCGATTTTACTAGAATATTAAGCTTTGAAAACTAAATTTGTCAAAAATCACAAAGTATGAAGACTAATTTTACCAAAAAACAAGATTTGATCAAACTAGTTTTGTCTTCGAAAACTTTGAAGACTAAATTTAAGAAATATTAAAAATTAAATTTGTTAATTCTTACAAACTTTGGAGATTTTAAATGATATATGCCCCCAATGGTATTGTTATTATGGTAATATCAAATGTGAAGATATTTTTACAATAAATAAAAGTGAGTGAAATGAATGTTATAGTTGAGAAATTACATTGACTAGACATATCAAGTTCATTAAAAAATATTTTATTAATTTAATATTTGGGTGCAATGTACCTGCATCATCTATCTATATTTATAATTTTATTTATTGTGCCCCACAAAACAATGAATTTATTATCGAATAAAGATTTTCAATATAAAATGAATTTGTAGGGGTAGGGGAAAAGATGTAATGCAGTTGTTGATTTATTTGCACGTGCATCTCTTAGCTGGCGAAAGCCCTTTTCTTTCATTTCTTTAAAATTTAAATACCTTATCATTTATCATTCTAAATACATAAACTACTTATTTTATATTTACTTATAAACTTTAAAAAAATTATTTAAAATTCCTTTTTTCTTGGCTTGAATTCTATTAAATATGGTATTCAATAAGTCTAAACGCAGATACACTAATTGCACTCAAACCACTCCATAATTGCAACTTAATAAAATAGTGATCACTTTCTTAAACTTTGCTACTTTTGAATGTTGATGGGTTAACATTTTTAGTTATTACATAAATAAAAAATCAATTTTCAGGAAATAAATCAATAAACCAATGCACCTTAAAACTATGATGTTTAGGTGCATCGACGCAGCAACAATAGATATGTCGGGTTTTCGATGTCTCTAAAATATAAATATAATATATATGTGTATGTGTATATATATAATTGTAATTTATTATAGATAATAGAATCAGAATAAAATAATAAATAAGATTATAAATTTTGGAATAAAAATGCTATATAAAAATATATAAATTTTTAAACTATGAAAAATTATTAGAAAATAAGTGACTATGTAATGTTTTAAGAAATAAATAGAATTTGTTTTACATAATATTTATTAATTATAAAAAATTATAAGAGTTATGTTATTGATTCTAAAGTTTCCAATTTTAAAATTATATGAAAATAAATTACAAGATAATACAAAACAAAGTTGTAATATTGAAGAAATATTTTGAAAATAATCATAAAAATGTACATTATGATATAATTTTTTAAAAAAAAATAAACAAAAATTATATTTAAACTCATATAATGTATATTATTTAAAATGGTATTAGACTTTTATTATCTATATTTAACACATAAATTTCATTTTTTGCTTATTCAATTTACAAATTATGTATCTCAATTTTGTTAATTATGTGTGAAATTATCCCCAAAATTTATTTATATATTATATGATACATTTCAGTTTTAATTGAATTGGTTAAGTCATGTTTGAAAATGTGAAAAATCAATTCAAAATTATGTATCAATATAAAAAACAATTGAGTGAAATAAATACTAGTAGCATCACATCACACTCTCGTATTTTTTCATCTTATTACAATATATTTTAGTTTTTAAAAAGTTAAAAATAATAAAGTTTTGTATTTGAAAATAAACATTTATTTAAATAATAGTTGTGTAAAAAAACTAGAGGAATTTACTTGGTTGAATTGGGAATGGGAATGGATGCTTCCTTAATAATCCATCCATGTCTTCGTTATTGAAAAACCACGGCTGATCGTAATCGTCGTATTCCCAACCGGAGTTTTCACCCACAATCAAATATTCCCCGCCGGAAAATAAGCCTCCCAGCTTCGGAAGTTCAACTATCTCCTCCAACTCCTCCGGCGCTTTCGATAAATCCGAATTAACTACCGAAGACGACGACGGTGACGGCGACGGTGAATTCTCAGGTGGTTGGTTTAACAATGCCGCCTTAGTCGCCGCTGCCTGGATGTCACGTGGAGAGGATGTAACTGGGCGTGGGAGTAAATGGGCTATTTCTGGAAAGTTAAGTACGGCGGAGGTTCCTTTCACGGCCATCGCCGCCACATCGTGTGCTCGAGCAGCCATATCTGCGGTGGCGAATGTACCCAACCAGATCCGAGACTTTTTCTTGGGTTCTCGGATCTCGGAAACCCATTTTCCCCATGCCCGCATTCTTACACCTCTGTAAACAACATGCTTCTCGCTGTCTTTACGTCCATTCTCATCGTACGGTCGTCGTCTCTTGTCCCTCCCCTCCGCCAATCGCCGTTTCTGATCCATACCGCCGCCGGAGAAACTCGCTGTAAATGGGCAAAGTGAAAATCAATGCAGACAAGGCAACTCATTTATGGTGTGGATATATGTGTTATATTATACAATATACATAGAGAAGAGACTAGACAGAAACTGTTGGTATTTAATTTAAATTGATATAATTAATCTAATATAATAATTTTAATAACTATCAAAATATTTTCTAGATCTCCAGAAAATAATACAGATTTTATAAAATACTACCAAATTAGATAAAAATGGTAACATTGTTAATATATCTTTTTTTATTATTTATTTAAATATATTTTAACAAAATTAGAAAAATATAATAAATTTGGTTCGAGGATAAATTCAACTTCAAAATTAATGAATCGATGATGCGAGATTCAATTCATGCTCGAGTTCGACTTAGAGGTTTGAATCGTTGAAAAATAATATAATATTATATCGTTCGGACCAATCCATATTAAATGTAAACACAAATCTAGGAGTTTGATCAAGTGTGACTAAAATGATAAAACATAAATTGATTTTTATATAAATTTCAGGTATCACAAATATATTTTCTCATATTAAATAAATATATATTAGCATTATAAAGCAATGAAAAAGTAGCAAAGCATGAATAATGATTTAAAATATGTAGGAGTAATTGATGCTTATTTTGGCTGCTTTATATATATACAAAAAGTAATAGTAATTGATGTCTGGTTTTGCAGGGCAGTACATTGTCTGGTTGTCTTCTCCAGCTAGCCACATTAATTTGAGGAGTTTTTTTTGATAAAGCTAACACGTTATATATTATTATAATAAAAAATAATATTATTTTTTATTTGATTTTATTTAAATCACTAAATTAATTTGGGCGACGCGCAAATTTAGTCCTCGTAGTTTCCTATTTTGACAATTTTAGTTCTTCTACTTTGACAATTGTGGCAGATTAAGTCTCTTAACTTTATAATTGGCAAAATCAGTCCTCTTACTTTGCCACATTTGTCAAATTAGGTCTTTCAAGTTTGTGTATATGACAAATATGGTCCTCGAAGTTTGTAATTTGTACAAATACAGTCCTTCAACTTTGGTAATGACACATTTGATCCTCGTAATTTCATAATTATGGCAACTTTGGTCCTTGACACCGTTAGTAGTCCCCAAATTTTGTAATTTATGGCGATTTTGGTCATTCAAGTTATGTATGGCTAATTTAGCTCCCAAACTTTGGAGTATCTGGCAATTTGATCCCTAAACTAATGTTTTACTAATTTAGCTCCCAAATAATCAATAATTTGAAAGTTTAGTTTTTTTTAGCAGTGTTTTCATAACATTCGTAAAATATGTGTCGCTTTAGAACTATATGTCTCGTACGAGCCATATATTGGTAGTTAATTATAAATTGTTATATTACAAACACTACAAAATTTATTTGTTTGTTAATGCTCTGACCTCATTAACATCACATATCGGCATAAAATAAGCTATTCATTATGGTTTTCTACATTTAAAGTATTCACTTTATTAATAGCATTCGATTGTGATTATGGAAGTGTTAAAAATTCGGTTTTTTATGTCGTGTTTAAACAATAACTATAAGACATGAAACTCAAATCCTATATTTCGAATATAATTGTTCAAACTAGAATTATAATATCGTATAACACAATGTCAAGCTCGATACAATACCCATCAATGTTTTCAGATTACGAAATGGTTTCAAAAACAATTAATCCAGTTTGAAAGTGCTAATTTCTCCTAGTACAATATCTTCTTGACTGTCCGGTGGTGGAGGATTGTACAATGAACGTTTTTGCGAAATTCATAATGTCTGATAATGTGAACCAACGCTCGGTCATCTGCGCACATATTTTGACAAAAAATATATTAGAGTTCAATGTAGTTAGAACCAAAAAAAGAACCGAGTTTGTTTTACTTACAAACATAGGATAACTAACTGGTAAATACACATCTGGAACATCTTGCAAAAAACAGTAAATGTAGTATAACACGTATACTCCGCACTCCGTGTGTCCATTTTGCTTTGGTACCTGTGTATTTTTTTCATGAAATATGACGATTAATATGTATTATACACTTACAAAGCTTACATCGGGCCATCGAATAGGAATATTGATAATGATGTTTTCGGTATCCTTTCCGTTTTGTAATTCATAAGCGTCTCTAAGAAACCTGTAAATATATCATTTGTATTTGTGAGGAGTAAGTTGGTTAATGCGGTGTGTTGTACCTGTACACGGAAGGCTCGATGGATGATTATCGTACTGTGCCCAAAGAATCCAACATCAACATTGTTCTAGCACTTGGTTCTCTAAAACGACAAAACACCAATAAAGACCAATGACCCCTGAAAAAAAAAATATAGCATGAAATTATATATCATTATCCGTTGCATTCACAACTCAAATAACAAATAAACACTTCCCACTTTAAAAATAGATTTCGTACTCTGTAACGATTGGCATAAGTACGTACTCATTTTTACATAACACTTCCCACTTTAGAAATCCAGCCCAGTGCAATGGATCCTTCCCATTAACATACGAATCAAATATAATGGCATCAACGAAACTACAAAACCCTTTTTGTCGAGTACGGTTTAAAAGGGAAATAATTGACCTGTGTAAAAAAACATATACCAAAACCATCACAATAAACAATTACTGAGACAACCGATGTTCAATTCGACTTACTCTATTGTCCGTTGCACAGTATCGTCACTAAGAAGGCCGTAGACACCAAGTGACAGGGATTCATCCATCGGGGGAGACGTGCCATGGTTCACATATTGCTGACCGTAGATGTTAACGGTGTCATTCGTACAGATTGAAACATTCCCATACACGTTGGATACATCTACACTCGGTCGGACCTGGCTCGCCGCTTTGCTTGTTTGTGGCTGACATGGAATATTTTCATGTGGAAACTAACATAGAAGACAAAACACAAGTTTAAAATTACATACAAGACATTTATCATTAACAAACCCAAGAAAAACACAAACTTTCCGAGATCCAACGTCTTTTGTATCTATTTTTTGGGCTTTTGTACACAGATTTGAGACATTCTGCAAATCCAACGAGAAAAGTATTAATTCATAACTAACATGCATTGAAAGAAATCAACAATAAAAGAGACACTAGGGTTAGCTGTTGGCGTTGTAGCGGTGTTATGAAGATCTTCAGTACTTTTGGGAGAATAATTGGATCCCTGTTTTGACAACGAATGCATATACATCAAATACTCAACTACATAGTCTGATTAAAAATTTCATATTACCTTTGAAGTTGGGGAAGGATGCTGACAATTATTCTTGGGACAACGTCTTTTGTTATGCCCCTCACACCGCAGTTTTGGCACCGAATTTTTAGAATAGGAGAACCGGGTGACTGATAATGTTCACGTTGGAATTTTCGGGGTCTACCTGCTCGACGACGTTTGAATTGCGGTTCCATGGGCGGTGGAACGTGACAAACAGGCCACTGCTCATGGCTAGGTAATCCAAACACACCGTAACGATAAGTAGTCATGTACCGTTCAACACTGTACCATTGATTCACGTAGTCGTAACAACTCTCCCCACGGGCCAAGATGACAGACACGACATGTTTACAAGGGATTCCTGCAGCATCAATATTTACAATATTTCATTCAAAAGTAGCATTGTTCAAGGTTGTACCTCGTAGCTCCCATTTTCGACAAGGTTGTACCTCGTAGATCGACTGAAACACGCTCTTTTCCGAATTCCATGTGGCTCGCCAATCATCGGTTGGTACCACAGTACCAACGGTCTCTGCTTCTATACATCGTTCAACTACTTTGTGGATTCGAGAACCAAAACCACCGTCGATTATTTCACGAGATTTCTGTCGTCTGTTATGCATACGCTTGCCGATGAATGTACAAATCTCTTCTAACATCCACATCAAAGGTCTTCGGCGACACGATAAAAGGGAGCTGTTTAGTGATTCCGCGTGGTTATTCAATAATATATCAGACTTGCAAAATGTCCTGAAAATGCTCTACACCAATGTTGTCTTGGTATACCGAGCATGTACTGGTGCGCCCCTGGACATAGGCGTTGTAACTGCAACATACGCTCTTGGAATAACGACTCGGTTGTTGCCTTTGCAGTAGCCCATATGGCCTTGGCTGTTGGGCCTGTCGAAAATCCAGCATGTGGCACATTTTTTGAGATGTGGCGTACACAATGTCGAATCTAAAACAAAATGAACAATAACAAATCAAATGTGTAAAATAAAATATAAAAATTTTCAACATAAGAAGTATTCAAGCGCTTACCTCAACTCTAGGCAATAAAACATCTAGAGCGTGTTTCAACCCCTTCCCACGATCAGACATTATCGTGTAAGGTTCTTGTTCATCGGTGTTTATCCCGCAGTCCATTTGTAGAAGCTCCAAGAACCATAGCCAAGATTCTTTTGTTTTTCCACCTACTATTGCATACGCGATTGGGAAAACACCATTATTCGCATCTAAGCCGCAAGCTGTAAGAATTTGCCCTTCAAATTTTTCTTTAGTATGTGTTCCATCTAAGCATATAATTCTTCGGCATCCTTCTCGGAATCCATAGCGACAAACCTGCGAGTTATAAAACTCTATTTTAAAATACCAAAAAAATTAACTAAACATGCATTAATTTACTAACCATCGGACATATGTAGATCCCTTCAAATTGAACAGCTCCAGGCATTTCACGACAGTTTTTCTCTTTAACCACAACCGTAGACCCCAGATTGGAAAGTAGGTATTGCATACAGTACCTACGAATCTCAGAAAAAGGAGCACGAGATCCATCACGTACAAGCCTTAGGGCCTCTTCTCTTGCCCTCCTAACCTTGTGTTTTCCCAAATTGAGCTTGTACGAACTATTCAACTCGGCAAACATGTCCTTGGCGGATAAATCAGGGTTCCCCAAATATCTTTGATAATATTTTTTGGCCACCCAAGAGGACGTAACAGATGAGTTCATTGTTTTTCGTTGACAATGTGGCCCGTGTGCCATGACAACCTTCACAGACCACATCACATCATTATCTCACATTGAAATACTCACGTACCATGGACACTTACGCTGTAGAGTTCCCTTACATAGTATCACCAATCGAACTTTGTCATTCTTCACAAATCGATATTCAATGCCGCTTTTAATACACATATCTTCAAGGGCATTTTTGGCTTGTATTTTATTTTCAAAGCAAAGACCCTTCCTGCACAAGAAAAAATTGATGAGTGTTTGTCATATAGAACAAAAAATATATGACTTACACAACGTCCTTTGGCTTAAGTTGATTTGCCGGGTCATAGATCATTTTTCTTTTGCGAAAGGAATTTAATGTACTTGTCGGATTTGCAAATGTGCTACATTCACTGTTCGGAACATCGTGCAACTCGTCATCCGTAACATTTGCATGCATACTTTCGTCATCTGTATAATCACTGTCGATGAATTTGGGGAGCACATAATTTTCTTCATTGTCACTTGACCAATCTTCTGAACTGCTTTCCATTATATGAAAGTAGACTTTATAAACAAAGTTCAAAAGAGAAATTATATCATTATCTAAATATGTCTAATAACATAATCTGACAAAAAAGTGGATAAATTTATTATAATTAATAATGAACCATAAAAGACAGTAACCAATAGCTATCACATATATAGCTGCTTGTTGAATTAATCCGCTATACCAAGAATGTAAAGTTCAGGTAAGCTTTTTATCTGAGCTTCAGACATTTTATCATCTTTAGGGTTCTCAACATCATTCAACATTTCGACTGAAAACATGAACAAGTAATCAAAAGGTCATATATGCATAAACAAAAGGTACGTAATATAAGCAAATAAAACTTACACACTTGAAGCAGAATGGCAGGAACCATAATAAATTGAATTAATTATTTCCCTGAATTCAATATTTAATAAGCATAAGGTAACACAAAAGCTTTATAATGTTGTTAATAGAACTTCCTGAAGTCTGATTTTGATTAGAGTTGTAGCTATTTCATATGATTACAACAGCTCCAGCTTCTCTCTGCGTATTAATTAAAAAGAGGGTTATTCAGGCTTCCGATGAATCAAAAAGTTTGGGTTCATAATCAATTAAACATTCATTCAATAAATATCAAATGGCATGCAAATATGTCGGAAAGAAGCTCCGATATAGAATTAGACTGCAATAAATCGGGTGTAGAAACCCTGTTTGAATCACATTATGGGGCGTACCTTTATTTGCTAGCTCCGATCACGAAGGAATGTACACCGTTCTGATGAAGTTCTTGAAACCCAAGCATTACAGAGTTGGAAATGGCGTGCAGATTTGTAGCTTGAAATTTGGGATAAAGTCGTACCCTCTCAGAACCGCAAATATGAGCTTTATTTGTTTAGGAGCACAAATTAAAACTTTAACGGAGTTAGGGTTTTGTTAGGGTTTAGGAGGACCAATTTTGTTCGTTTTTATAAAATACAAAGACTAATTTTGTCATTACGATCAAATTACGGGGACCGATTTTGTTCGATTTCATTTGGAGGACTAAATATGAAATTTGATGACCAATTTTGCCAAATGTTACAAAATAGGAGGATCGATTTTGTCAAATCTTCAAAATTCGAGGACTAAAAATGCCAAAATAAACTTGGAGGACTAAATTTGCCAAAATGATCAAACTACGAAGACCAAAGATGCCATTTCCTCAATATTATTCAACAAAAATGATGAGATATAAAATAATTTATTACATTCTATTTGAGAACAAAAAATAGATTGATTTATAAGACTAAAGATTTTACATTATTTCTCTTATTTTATATTCTATATTGTGTACTGCGATTCTAAAAATTTTTAAATAAATAAAATATTTTACGTTATTTATAATATTATTTCTAATTCTAAAAAATAAAAATAGTCGTCCCGTTGACAGAGAGCTGAAAGTCTGTTATTGGATCTTTAGCTACAGTGGAAATTTAAATCGCCTATAATTGAAGCTACTATTTGAAGCTCCAGTGGTTTTATCTTCATTGAATGAGGCGACGGGGGCCGGAATTTCGGCGCCATGTGAGGTGGCGGTTTCCGAATGCTTGTTGGTTTGCGTTTATATTTTTTGTGGTTCTGCTTTTTGTTTTTCTTTTCCGCACTGAGAGGCGAAACGTTCCTTGGCGGCCGGATGGCGTCCAGGTAATGATCGTTTCACTATCTTGCTGATACTTTACAATGATTTGCTGTGTTTCCTGATTTGTGTTGAGGGTTTTATACAATCTGGATTCCATTTAATATTTTGCTTCTTTACTCTTGTCGTGATTTAATTGCTCAGTGTGTCGAATCGTAGGACAATTTAAGTGGTTACAATTCTTGTTATTTGGAAATATATAAATTGTAGAGAAGCAAATGGACTTTAGATATAAGCAAGAACATGAAACTATTTTCATGGTTAAAATATCTTTAATTCTGAAGTAGGTATCAAGTGTACTGGCCTTTCTTTTTTCTAAGTAAACTTGATCTGATTAATGTATGGTTGGACTTTCCCTATTTGAGGCTTTTTTATTGCTGAATGTGGAATGAAATCGACTCGATTTTCTTGACAAGTGAATGACTGAACAATATTACACTTTCATGGGGCAATGATTTTAACTTATGGTACCTGTATATCATGCTCTTGTGATTGAAGCTAGTTTGTTTGTGTCCGATTTTCTTATGTTCGTTATTTATGCAGAGATACTCTCTACATGAAAAAGTTGTTGAAGGTCTAAACATTACTGAAGAAATGATAAGACCTGGATCTGTAATAAGGCAGCTGAATGATCAAATTTCTCTAGCAAAGGCATTTCTTGTTTTGGCAAAAGAAAATAATGATCTTCAGCTTGCATGGGAGCTTAGTGCTCAGATTCGTAACTCACAGATCCTTCTGTCAAATGCTGTATCAAGAAGAATTCCTTTGATGACAAGCGAATCGGAAATTGCTATCCAGGACATGGCACTTTTGATCATTCAGTCTCAGCAACGTCGTTACGATATTACTACCACAATCATGAGGCAGAAGGCTAGGATCCAGAGCCTTGATGAACAAGTGAACTCTTTGAAAGATAAGAGTAACAAATATGGACAAATAGCTGCAGAAGAAGTACCAAAGAGTTTATTCTGTCTTGGTGTTTCATTAACATCTGAATGGTTCAAGAACGCAAACTTGCAAAGGAAGCACAGAGAAAATCGACAAAAAGCTGTAAAACTTGAAGATAATAGCTTGTACCATTTTTGCATCTTCTCGGACAACGTATTGGCTGTTTCGGTTGTTGTCAACTCTACAGCTTTGAATTCCAGAAATCCCAGAAATGTAATTTTTCATCTCATAACTGATGAAGTGAATCATGCAGCGATGAAAGCTTGGTTTACCATGAACAGTTTTAGGGGAGTTAACATTGATGTCCAGAAGATAGAAGACTTCAGCTGGCTAAATTCTTCATATGCTCCAGTCCTTAAACAGCTTCAAGACTCCGAAATGCAAAGCTACTATTTCTCGAGTGGCGGTAGAGATAAAGCAGCCCCGATCAAGTACAGGAATCCTAAGTACTTATCCATGCTTAACCATCTTAGATTCTACATCCCTGAAGTATTTCCTGCCCTGAAGAAGGTAGTATTTCTGGATGATGATGTTGTTGTGCAGAAGGATCTATCAGATCTCTTCAATCTTGATCTGAAAGGAAACGTCAATGGTGCAGTCGAGACGTGCATGGAAACTTTTCATAGATATCGCCAGTACTTGAACTACTCTCATCCTCTCATTCGACAACATTTCGACCCTGATGCTTGTGGATGGGCATTCGGGATGAATGTATTTGATTTAGTAGAATGGAGAAGACGAAATGTAACAGGGCTATATCACTACTGGCAAGAAAAGAATGTTGATCGGAGTTTATGGAAGCTTGGCACCCTTCCACCAGGTCTTTTAACATTCTATGGATTGACAATGCCCTTGAATCCTTCGTGGCATGTGCTCGGTTTAGGGTACACAAACGTTGATCAGCAGGCGATCGAGAATGGTGCGGTGCTGCATTTTAACGGCAACTCGAAGCCCTGGTTGAAAATTGGACCAGAGAAGTATAAACCCTTGTGGGACAGGTACGTCGATTATGGGAACCCTTTGTTGCAACGATGCAATGTTCATTAGTTTTAGAAATCGGACAAATAAGTAATATTATGAAAGTTGTCTCTTTAATAAATATATTTAAATTTAATTAAATACTTGATATTTCATTTCTGTAAAGCAATAGACAAGACCGATCTAATTAACGGTTACGTTTGATAAATAGCCGTGATGTGAAATGACTGTGTTGTGAGGTGAACTGATCGTGATTTTAAAAAACTGTTTTGAAACAACAGTGCAATGCTCGTGATTTCATAAAATGACTATTTTATACTTATTTTTAATTAATTAGTTACAAATTATATTTTATATTGATTATGATAAATTCGTTATTTAAGAAATTGCTAGAATATAATAAGTTATTGATCAAAAGTATAAAAAATAAACATTGACAAAAGTGAATCATCTACATCGACGATCTTCTCCAATACTCGTTAGTGCAATACAATCACGTATTTCATTCCTAACTCGAATCATGTAGTTATCGTGTATGAGTTCAACATTTACATGTGATGGGTCAACGGGAATTTGTACTTCCATATTCCGATCGTGTTACAAAGTTTGGATCCTTTTAAACAAATTAATATTAATAAATTAATATGGACAAAAAATTTAAACCGTTGTAATAAAAATTAATATTAATATTGATATGAATTTAAGTTAATATTAAATTAATTTTGATAAAAATTAATTATAAACTATAATTTTAAAGTAAGGTATAATGATTATTAAATAACTGCTTTATGTCCACTGTTGCTTCAAATGTATTACCATCTCAATGTCGTTTTCAGCAGTGAAACAAACGTATTTGTTAAGTATATTTGGTTAAAATAAAAAAAGATATCACATTGCGGCAAAGTGGGGTGAAATACAGTTACAAACAAGACCAGTATTATTTTTAAATTAAAATACGCAGTTTTGAATTTGAAATAAAAATTGAAGATGGGGTAGTTATATTGCTTTTAGACGAAACATTTATCGCTTGAGGCTGTTTCCTTTTTCAGGAGCTTAAGTTCTTCAAAATACGAAAATCTAATGGGGATAGTAGATATTTCACTTCGTTAGGAAAACTTTGATGGTGGGTGATTCAGTGGGTAGTTTTGTTTTTTTGGTGCTCACTAGAACTTAGCTCAACCTGGGCTGAGCCGTTCTTTATTTTTCCATTTATCCTTGATTCTGTGGGTATTGATTGTGAGTTGTCTTATTTGATGTTTCACGCTCACCTCGTGGCTTGCACTTATTTAATTGAAAGGGAAAGGCTGTTGCTGTTGCTGTTTCTTTTTCGAATTCGGTGATTTGTCATGTTTTGGACTTACCCATTGAAGAGATTGATTTTTTTGGTGAACCCATCTTGCGTTTCTGTTTTTATGATTACGTTGATTTGATTTAAGGGAAGTAATTGGATGAGATAAGAAGGGCTGAGCTTGATTTGGGTGTTTATTAAATAAGTAGTTTAATTCTACTTGCGCAATTCTTGGCTTTGATTCTTCGTGGAGTTGCGGGGACAGCTGGTTTATTGGTTTAGACATGATTTTTAAGAAATGTGTTCATTTTTATTCAGGAAGAGTATTGTTCATTGACAGAAAATGGAGAATTCCATTTTTCTTGAGTGTGTTTGGATCTATCATTCTGTGTTGTACAACTATCTTTGTGCTCTATTTGTCACCATACAGCCAAGTGCAATTCAATCATGAAGTTCAAACTTATGATTCTGATTACTTTGTGGAATCTAATTTGGCCAAAGTGTTTCATAATATGGAACCTTCAGAGCTAGAGCCTCCTAGGCTTGCCTATTTAATTTCAGGGACAAAAGGTGATAGTCAGAGGATGCTGAGAACATTAGCGGCTGTGTATCATCCCAGAAATCAATACGTTCTTCATATGGATTTGGAGTCTTCTCCAAAGGAGAGGTTGAACCTGACCCTGTCTATTAAGAACGACCCTACATTTATTGAGGTGAAGAATGTTCGTGTTATGGCTCAATCTAATTTGGTGACATACAAGGGTCCGACCATGATCGCGTGTACCCTTCAAGCCATAGCTGTGTTACTGAGAGAGAGCTCAAATTGGGACTGGTTTATTAATCTCAGTGCCTCTGATTATCCCCTTGTTACTCAAGATGGTCAGGTCTTTGATTCATTTTTGCTTGAATTTTTTGAACTCTCATCCTTAAGCTAACACAGACACTTCTGTGCACTTGTTTCAAATAATTTCTGCATGGTGAGAGCTTTTTGAACAGTTTTTTTTGCTTTGTTCGTAATTATGAAGTTACCGAGTCTTTGGATGGCTTGAATTTGTAAATGTGCTTTGTGTTTACAAAAGCTTTGGATCTACTTTAGATGTGTTTTAAGTGGTGCTGACTAGTATCGAAATTATTCAGCTCCTTTATTGGTTTTGCTTACATTTTTTGTCCTCATCAACTAAACTTTGGTTTATTTTTCTAGCACAGATCTGCTTTACGTCTTGTCGAACGTATCACGTAATCTCAACTTCATTGAGCACGGACAAATATATGGATGGAAGCTGTATGTTTCTGTACATTCATCAAAAGCATTGCAATATGACTAAATTTAAAGCCAGATTTTGCTTAATCTTATATCAACTTTTTATGTTTTCAGGAATCAAAGAGCAAAGCCAATTGTAATAGATCCAGGTCTATATTTGTCAAGAAAATCTGATATTGCAGTGACCACTCAACGTCGTTCGCTGCCAACATCTTTTAAGTTGTTTACTGGTAACTGAGCTTTTATACATGTAACCCGAAGCTTGTTCGGGATTATGTTTTTAGCTTTTTTATTCAAATTTAGATACAATTGGATGCTTATGACATTTGGTTCAACAGGCTCAGCTTGGGTCATGCTAACTCGCTCATTTGTGGAGTACTGCATATGGGGCTGGGATAACCTCCCAAGAACAATCCTCATGTATTATACGAACTTCATGTCGTCACCTGAAGGCTACTTTCATACGGTTATTTGCAACACGGAAGAATTTCGACACACTGCTGTAAGCCATGATCTGCATTATATTGCATGGGATATTCCTCCAAAGCAGCATCCCAGGTCCTTAACAATCAAGGACTTTAGTAAAATGGTAAATAGTAGTGCTCCTTTCGCTCGGAAGTTTCACAAGGACGACGCGGTTTTGGACAAGATCGATGTGTTATTACTCAACAGAACTCATCACTTTCCTCCTGGTGCTTGGTGTGTGGGGGATAACAAAGGGGGGGATGATGCTTGTTCCGTACGAGGTAACCATTCTATTTTTAGACCTGGTCGAGGGGCTGATAGATTGCAAAAGCTTATGACAATGTTATTGGAAGATTATAAGAGTAGACAGTGTGTCAATTAACTTTCTGCCTTGTGTGTTGACTGGAGCCATACATTTTTGTTTATGGTGTTCTATTTGCTTTGACATTGAGAACCAGGAAAGTGAACAGAGGAAATTCGATTAAATAAGAGACATGGTCATTGCTAATGATCCTATGGAAGATATGGAACACCAAGAACGAAAAAAAAATCAATAGATGCCAACACATCATATGATCCATAGATGTATTTGATTGAAATGTGATTATCAAGATCAAAACTAAATCCTTTAAAAATAAATTTGCAATCCGTATGTCTTATGATGGTTTGGTTTTCATTTTCACTTTACAATATTATTATCAAGATCAAAACTAAATCCTTTAAAAATAAATTTAATAATTTGTTAATGTGTTTATACATCTAAATATTTATTACTTTCAATTCAAATATAATTGCAAATAAACTATTTGTAAGTATTATTAAATTTCATATTTTAAATTTTCTTGTTTTTTAATTTATAATTCAAACGAATATTTTTCAATAGATAACTTTTATAGTCAAATTTTGAGTAATCTAAAAATAAAAACAAAAATACTATATTAGTTTTTTAGACGATTATTTATTGTTTTCTTATAATTTTTATAGATGATATATTTAATAAATATTATTTTTTATTAATATTTTGGTATAAAGAAATATTGGGTTAAAGATAGAATCAAGATATAACCAAGATCGAACATAAGACTTGATATTTAATCATGAGTTTGTCTCCCTTATAAATATCTAAAAACCGGACTAATATAACTTATATATAAAATTAAGATTGTGTTCTGATTTTTTATAAATTTCAAAGACGGTTTTGGGTTGATCTTTTGTCCACATACGACGATATTGTTAAGTAATCCAAACTTATATGATATACTAAAATATACTAAGAATTGATAGAAATTAAAACATTGATAGAATGTATTCAAAATATCAAGATAATGTAATGGTAACACGTGTGATATAAATATTTTATGTATTAATTAAAGAATTAAATTTCCATGTGTTGGTGACTGGAATCCAAGCTGGACAGAGATCTCATCAGATCCCACGCTTAAATAATTTCGTTGATTTTTATCAGAATCTAGTGGGTCCCTTTTACCTTCCTTTTACTTTTAAATAAATAAACAACAAATTCCACATCAGATTGACGTGTTGTTACCTACCGATATTTACTATGCCATATTTTTGGAATTAAAATGATAATGGAGAAACAAATAACAAATCTATTTNCAGACATTTTATCATCTTTAGGGTTCTCAACATCATTCAACATTTCGACTGAAAACATGAACAAGTAATCAAAAGGTCATATATGCATAAACAAAAGGTACGTAATATAAGCAAATAAAACTTACACACTTGAAGCAGAATGGCAGGAACCATAATAAATTGAATTAATTATTTCCCTGAATTCAATATTTAATAAGCATAAGGTAACACAAAAGCTTTATAATGTTGTTAATAGAACTTCCTCAAGTATGATTTTGATTAGGGTTGTAGCTATTTCATATGATTACAGTAGCTCCAGCTTCTCTCTGCTTATTAATTAAAAAGAGGGTTATTCAGGCTTCCGATCAATCAAAAAGTTTGGGTTCATAATCAATTAAACATTCATTCAATAAATATCAAATGGCAGGCAAATATGCCGGAAAGAAGCTCCGATATAGAATTAGACTACAATAAATTGGGTGTAGAAACCTTATTTGAATCACATTATGGGGCGTACCTTTATTTGTTAGCTCCGGTCACGAAGGAATGTACACCGTTCTGATGAAGTTCTTGAAACCCAAGCATTACAGAGTTGGAAATGGCGTGCAGATTTGTTGCTTGAAATTTGGGATAAAGTCGTACTCTCTTCGAACTGCAAATATGAGCTTTATTTGCTTAGGAGCACAAATTAAAACTTTAACGGAGTTAGGGTTTTGTTAGGGTTTAGGAGGACCAATTTTGTTCGTTTTTATAAAATACAAGGACTAATTTTGTCATTACAATCAAATTACGGGGACCGATTTTGTTCGATTTCATTTGGAGGACTAAATATGAAATTTGAGGACCAATTGTGCCAAATGTTACAAAATAGGAGGACCGATTTTGTCAAATCTTCAAAATTCGAGAACTAAAAATGCCAAAATAAACTTAGAGGACTAAATTTGCCAAAATGATCAAACTACGAGGACCAAAGATGTCATTTCCTCATAATGTTTTGTGGCATGAATAGTGTTTCACGATGAATTTCCTTTATGGAGATTATTTTGCAACATGAATATGCTTAGCAATGATTTCCAGTATGAATAGTCTTCTGCAGCATGAATAATATTTCATGCATTACTAGTGTTTCACGATGAGTTTCAGTATGAATATTGTTTTTGCATTATGAATAGTGTTTTTGCAATGAATAATGTTTTGCTGCATGAATAGTGTTTCGTGATGTGAATAGTATTTCGCAAGCAATTATTGCGTGAATAGTGTTTCGCAGCCAGACCTCCGGTTTTGGAGATGTAATCCCTCTATTTATATTTAAAAACTTATTCAGTTTTTCAGGTTTTCCATAGATCATTTATTTTAATATTTTTAACCAATTTATTGTTTTATTTGGATTTAATTATAATGAAACACTAAGGTACAACTTTGCTTTCCCGAGAACGTAAGTTTACACTTTGTGGACGCAACTTCGTAATTCTTTAAATCCTTAACCTAAAAAGCATTTAAAATATATAATTCAAATCAACATTAGAAAAAATATTTTTAGACAATATTAGTTTGACGATGTTTGTGGGATAGACACTTAGTCCCCTCATTGAAAGCTTTGTGATGCGTACACAATCCCATAGATGACACTAATGATGAGAAGTTAGAAATGGAATATAATCCTCATGTAGTGAGGAATATTGGAGGCGAGTTATTATCCGTAGATCAACCCACTGTTCAAGGGAAAGCCCCCATTTGAAGAAGTATCTTATCGACCTTCCCGGGCATGATTTCATCAGGGAAGGCTACAATTATTAAATCACCTCTAATTGTAGGCACTGGTCCTGCCCAACTTTTTGCGGATTGAACATGTAGGACCGTCAACCCGTACAGGTTTACCCGACTGGTTAGTAAACATTCTTGATCCGTCAACGGATTGAATCGACGGGTTATAAGTTTAGCCCAACCTGTTGACGGGTTGAAACATAATTAATTATAAATTAAATATAATAATAATTATTATATCTATAATTTTCAAAATAATAAGATGTGGCCCATATGAACTCGTTGACCCGTAAGAGGTTGATGGGTTGATTTTTGCATTTTACTAGATTTAGTGCAACCTATATTTATTGTACTAAAATCGTATTTTTAGTGTCACTTTAGTTTGTATACAATGTATATGATTATAAAATATAAATGAAAAAACAACTAAACTTAATTTTATTTTCTAATTATTTTAAATTCATATATTTATCCAAATAAATATATGAATATATTAGAAAGTGTGTTCTCCTTTGAGGTGAATGTGATATAAGCAATATTACCACGATACGTGACACGACACGATTTGCGATTCGTAGTGCGCAATTTTTTAGAGAACCCGGGAAGATTCGTTAAGGATTCGTTAATTTATATTTATAATAATTATTTTAGTTATATAATTTATAATTTTTTATAAGTAAAAATAATCATAATTATTGATAAAATATATTTTAATCATTTTCNAGGATGCTGAGAACATTAGCGGCTGTGTATCATCCCAGAAATCAATACGTTCTTCATATGGATTTGGAGTCTTCTCCAAAGGAGAGGTTGAACCTGACCCTGTCTATTAAGAACGACCCTACATTTATTGAGGTGAAGAATGTTCGTGTTATGGCTCAATCTAATTTGGTGACATACAAGGGTCCGACCATGATCGCGTGTACCCTTCAAGCCATAGCTGTGTTACTGAGAGAGAGCTCAAATTGGGACTGGTTTATTAATCTCAGTGCCTCTGATTATCCCCTTGTTACTCAAGATGGTCAGGTCTTTGATTCATTTTTGCTTGAATTTTTTGAAGTCTCATCCTTAAGCTAACACAGACACTTGTGTGCACTTGTTTCAAATAATTTCTGCATGGTGAGAGTTTTTTGAACAGTTTTTTTTGCTTTGTTCGTAATTATGAAGTTACCGAGTCTTTGGATGGCTTGAATTTGTAAATGTGCTTTGTCTTTACAAAAGCTTTGGATCTACTTTAGATGTGTTTAAGTGGTGCTGGCTAGTATCGAAATTATTCAACTCCTTCATTAGTTTTGCTTACATTTTTTGTCCTCATCAACTGAACTGTGGTTTATTTTTCTAGCACAGACTTGCTTTACGTCTTGTCGAACGTGTCACGTAATCTTAACTTCATTGAGCACGGACAAATATATGGATGGAAGCTGTATGTTTCTGTACATTCATCGAAAGCATTGCAATATGACTAATTTTAAAGCCAGATTTTGCTTAATCTTATATCAACTTTTTATGTTTTCAGGAATCAAAGAGCAAAGCCAATTGTAATAGATCCAGGTCTATATTTGTCAAGAAAATCTGATATTGCAGTGACCACTCAACGTCGTTCGCTGCCAACATCTTTTAAGTTGTTTACTGGTAACTGAGCTTTTATACATGTAACCCGAAGCTTGTTCGGGATTATGTTTTTAGCTTTTTTATTCAAATTTAGATACAATTGGATGCTTATGGTATAATAACTTAGCTAATTATGACATTTGGTTCAACAGGCTCAGCTTGGGTCATGCTAACTCGCTCATTTGTGGAGTACTGCATATGGGGCTGGGATAACCTCCCAAGAACAATCCTCATGTATTATACGAACTTCATGTCGTCACCCGAAGGCTACTTTCATACGGTTATTTGCAACACGGAAGAATTTCGACACACTGCTGTAAGCCATGATCTGCATTATATTGCATGGGATATTCCTCCAAAGCAGCATCCCAGGTCCTTAACAATCAAGGACTTTAGTAAAATGGTAAATAGTAGTGCTCCTTTCGCTCGGAAGTTTCACAAGGACGATGCGGTTTTGGACAAGATCGATGTGTTATTACTCAACAGAACTCATCACTTTCCTCCTGGTGCTTGGTGTGTGGGGGATAACAAAGGGGGGGATGATGCTTGTTCCGTACGAGGTAACCATTCTATTTTTAGACCTGGTCGAGGGGCTGATAGATTGCAAAAGCTTATGACAATGTTATTGGAAGATTATAAGAGTAGACAGTGTGTCAATTAACTTTCTGCCTTGTGTGTTGACTGGAGCCATACATTTTTGTTTATGGTGTTCTATTTGCTTTGACATTGAGAACCAGGAAAGTGAACAGAGGAAATTCGATTAAATAAGAGACATGGTCATTGCTAATGATCCTATGGAAGATATGGAACACCAAGAACGAAAAAAAAATCAATTGATGCCAACACATCATATGATCCATAGATGTATTTGATTGAAATGTGATTATTAAATGGCAAGGAATACTCTCATGCTTTTAGGTCGTGACGGGGAAAAGACGAAGGATTTGAGAGATAGAAATGGAGGGAGAATTAGATTGAGGAAATGGGGAAGAAGAAGCCGTGAGGGGACGAAGAGGTAGAGAGAAGGAGGAGAAAATTAGGATAGAAAGATAATAGAAATTGGATTAATGATTCGATAATGGTAATATAATACAACCCGAAATTTATACATGTATTCGTTGGGTTAGATCTATGCAATAATACAATTTAATTAAAGTCCAATAACTCTACGAAACCGATACCGGGTCGTGACAAGTACAAGAGTGGATTTTGGAAAGGACAAAACATTGAAGGATAATTGGAGCAAACCACCACACGGTTGGAGCAAGATTAATTTTGACACTAGCTACCAAGAACAAGGCACAACAAGGGGCAATACATTGGCGGGAAGGTGTGCCAAGTAGGATCATCTCAATCAACGTTACATGTAGAAGCATTCAGATGGTCTTCTTCATGTGTGCCATAAGTTTCCTACTTTGACGGATGTGATAACAACAAAGACATGGAACAAGGAAGGAAAGATGATGCAGTCTAATTTGGAGCACTCTATAAATAGGAGATGAAAAAGACCAAATCTCATTTGGAGTACCATAATCTAATCACCCCATTTCGATGATCGATATTTCCAACAATACTTTTGTGTCTTTCCAGACTCTCCTTGTGTTCTTTGATCTATGATATAGTGAATTGGTTGAGAATGTTTTCTTCTTGGTGCCATTATTTTTTCCCGTCCTTTTGGGTTTTTTCACATAAAATAGTATATGTTCGTTTATTTTTTGTCTCTATAAATAACAATAAATTCAAATCCATATATTCTCCTTCGTCTCTTCGTCACCCAACATTCTCTTCTCCCCCTTATCAGCGATCTAAGATCGCCACAATGTCAGTCCACCAATTCGATCGGTTTTTAAAACTATGCCCTAAACACAAAAACGATTTTTAAAAATATTGATACATATTAACTTGTTGACCCTCTTTGTGGTGCATGTTAGATTTTTTTCTCCCATCTACAATCTTATTGGAGGCATGGTTTGATTCCAGGTGGAATTGGGTCGATCAATTCATGTTCATATATGAAAAATAAGATAATATAACAAATAAAATTTTATGAAATTTAAAGTATTAGAACTAGTGTGGGATTGCTCAACTTATAATGTAGTAAGAAGAGAAAGCATATGTGCAAATCACAAAATCCAAGTTATGACAATCAAAATGACATAAGAACAAGTGTACACGACATTAGTTATATTCGTGACTTTATTTAAGTTTTAAATACAATATTTAACCCATATTTAGAGGTGGAATTGGGTAAGACTAGCACTGATGACCTAATCCGTATATGGTAAATTTCAACATTCATAAGATTTACAATCCGTATGTCTTATGATGGTTTGGTCTTCATCTTCACTTTACAATATTATTATCAAGATCAAAACTAAATCATTTAAAAATAAATTTAATAATTTGTTAATGTGTTTATACATCTAAATATTTATTACTTTCAATTCAAATATAATTACAAATAAATTATTTGTAAGTATTATTAAATTTCATATTTTAAATTTTCTTGTTTTTTAATTTATAATTCAAACGAATATTTTTCAATAGATAACTTTTATAGTCAAATTTTGAGTAATCTAAAAATAAAAACAAAAATACTATATTAGTTTTTTAGATGATTATTTATTGTTTTCTTATAATTTTTATAGATGATATATTTAATAAACATTATTTTTTATTAATATTTTGGTATAAAGAAATATTTGGTTTAAGATAGAATCAAAACATAACCAAGATCGAACCTAAGGCTTGATATTTGATCATGAGTTTGTCTCCCTTATAAATATCTAAAGATCGGAATAATATAATTTATATATAAAATTAAGATTATCTTCTGATTTTTTATAAATTTCATAGACGGTTTTGGGTTGATCTTTTGTCCACATACGACGATATTGTTAAGTAATCCAAACTTATATGATATACTAAAATATACTAAGAATTGATAGAAATTAAAACATTGATAGAATGTATTCAAAATATCAAGATAATGTAATGGTAACACGTGTGATATAAATATTTTATGTATTAATTAAAGAATTAAATTTCCATGTGTTGGTGACTGGAATCCAAGCTGGATAGAGATCTCATCAGATCCCACGCTTAAATAATTTCGTTGATTTTTATCAGAATCTAGTGGGTCCCTTTTACCTTCCTTTTACTTTTAAATAAATAAACAACAAATTCCACATCAGATTGACGTGTTGTTACCTACCGATATTTACTATGCCATATTTTTGGAATTAAAATGATAATGGAGAAACAAATAACAAATCTATTTATTTTTTATAAATTACGTACATTCTAAGTTTAAAATTTTATAAATATGGTTATAATTTTAAAATAATGTAAATGTTATTCTCTTAAAATTTAAAATTAGCATAATAAATTGTTATAATCATTTATATTTGAATAATTGATTCAAAAAATGATCAAGTTTGGGGTAATATTTTAAATATATTTTTAATAGAGTAAGGACATTTGGATAAGGATATTATAGAAATATTAATCGAATTAATTATGGTATAAATATTTACGCGTTTTGGTTTCCTTTGAAATAAATATACAGGATTCTTCAGATATAAGCAATTTAATATAACAGTAATTAAAATCTTATATTATATATAGATATAGATAAATAATATTATTTTTCAAAAATATGGAAGGTGTTTTGACTTTTCATTGAAGTACGTATCATAGACTGTATCCCCTCAGCTGACAGCTTGGGGTGGTTACCTCCAGAAAAGTCACATGGTTGGCGTGCCGTGATGTGTATAAATAGCGACGTAGAAGCTTCAACATTGCATCAAGTTGGTGTTTTACATCAGAGATTTCTAAGGTTTTTTGTTTGGAATCGGAATGACGGTTGGAACTGGGATTTCTGTGAGTGATGGGAGGTTGTGTGTGTTAGGAGAGACGATCTTGAGCGATGTTCATGACAACATTGTAGTTACTCCGGCGAGTGTTGGGATTTCGACGAATGGAGCTTTCATCGGGGTTCGGACTGATCAGATCGGTAGCCGCTGTGTATTCCCCGTCGGTAAACTTATGTGAGTTTATGGGTTGAATTTGAATTTTAGATCTATGAAATTACGCGCGGTTATGAGCTTTGATTGATGATACTATTTTTACAGGGATTTAAGATTTATGTGTGTGTTTCGGTTCAAGTTATGGTGGATGACTCAGAGAATGGGTTCATGTGGCCAAGAAATACCATTTGAGACTCAGTTTTTGATTGTACAAGGAAGAGATGGCTCCCATTTTAGCGAATCTGAAGATGAAGAAACATCATTATATGTAGTTTTATTGCCCATTCTGGAAGGAGATTTCAGGGCTGTTTTACAGGGAAATTCACTTGATGAACTTGAAATCTGCTTGGAAAGTGGTAAACAAAACGACCCATTTTTGTCTCATTTCAAAGAGAAACTCATTTAATTCTTATTTTCAGGAGATCCAGCAGTTCAAGAATTCGATGGAAGCCACCTGGTTTTTATTGGAGCTGGATCTGATCCATTTGATGTCATTACAAACGCTGTCAGGTATAAATATTAAGGTGTTCTTTACACATAAATCATTCCTTTTTGTTACCTAAAAATGAACTTTTTTAGATCTGTGGAGGGTCATCTCCAGACTTTTTGTCACCGCGAAAGAAAAAAGGTTAGAACAAGATTATCTTTTAGCTAATTATCGAGTTTTAGGACAATTTTGTGATTTTTTTTCTTTACTCAGATGCCAGATATGCTGAACTGGTTTGGATGGTGTACGTGGGATGCGTTTTACACAAATGTTACTGCTGAGGGAGTCAAAAAAGGATTAGAAAGGTAATCTTTTTGAAGTTAAAACTATACAAATAATTAACTAACTGGATATTATTTGATCTTATGCTTGTTTTTTATTTTATTCCAGTTTTGAGAAAGGTGGGATCTCTCCAAAATTCATTATAATCGACGATGGCTGGCAATCGGTTGCAATGGATCCGGCTAGCGTTGAAGCACAAGCTGATAATACAGCCAAGTGAGAGTTCAAAAAGATTGTTTATTCATTGTATTTTAACCAAACTAACCTTCCATACATCTTTCCTTTCCAGTTTTGCTAACAGGCTGATTGATATAAAGGAGAACAATAAGTTTCAGAAGCAAGAAAAAGGCGGAAAATGGATTGAAGACACGACAATGGGGATTCGAAACATAGTTACCGATGTTAAACAGAAGCATTTTGTTAAATATGTGTTTGTTTGGCACGCTTTAGCTGGATATTGGGGTGGTGTTAGACCAGGAATTACAAAGATGAAACACTACGACTCGAAAATGGCTTATCCGATTTCTTCTCCAGGAGTTCAATCAAATGAAAACTGTGAAGCTTTAGATAGCATTATAAAGAATGGCCTTGGCTTAGTTAATCCTGAGAAAGTCTTCAATTTTTACAATGAACTTCATTCTTACCTTTCATCAGCTGGTATTGATGGTGTTAAGGTTGATGTTCAGAATGTTCTAGAAACGCTTGGAGCTGGTTTTGGTGGAAGAGTTAAACTTGCTAGAAAATATCACCAAGCTTTGGAAGCTTCTATTTCGAAGAACTTTCGTGATAACGGGATCATTTCTTGCATGAGTCACAATACTGATGGTTTGTATAGGTAAAGAACATCTTCATTCATTTGTGTTGATGATTAATTATGTGTAATTTTCTTGTATTGTTCGGTTTTTAGTTCTAAACGAAGCGCGGTGATTCGGGCATCAGATGATTTTTGGCCTAGAGATGCTGCATCACATACAATTCACATTGCTTCAGTTGCATATAATAGTATGTTTCTTGGAGAGTTTATGCAGCCAGATTGGGATATGTTTCATGTAAGAAGTCAAAAGTTTTTTATATTGATTTTGTTGGAATATGTGTTGATTAATATTGAATGTGATCAGAGTTTGCATGAGATGGCTGAATATCATGGAGCAGCACGAGCAGTCGGAGGTTGCGCTATATACGTCAGGTACTACGAAAACACCTTACTAATCTTGAAATATTGTCCAATATCTCGACTTGAGTGGAAGTGTTGAAATATTGTCTTATAGAAATAAAAATATTTTAGATTATAAGGGAAGTGATATCATAAGTAATAGGCTTGATTTAGCATTTTCAATGTGATTCATTTCTCTTATAAATTGGCTACACGACACTCTTCCGACCCATTGATCGATCTATGATTCGAGCACTACCGAGTATATTCAAGTAAGTTTAAATCGGATCAATGTCAGTTCGACTCGAGGGGGAGTGATGTAATATTGTCTCACATCAGTCGTGAAAATAAAAATATTCTAGTTTATAAGGAGTGTAATATCATTAGTAATTGATTTGACCTATTTTTTTCAATGTGATTTACTTCTCTTATGGATTGGATTACACCGGCACTTTTTCGATCCATTGAATTATTAATTTATACAATGTAAATGGGGCTTGTTTACTAAACATTACATTGTTGTTGCAGTGATAAGCCTGGACAACATGACTTCAACCTTCTTAAAAAGCTCGTATTGCCGGATGGATCCATACTTAGAGCTAAACTTCCGGGTAGACCGACATGTGATTGTCTGTTTTCGGATCCTGCAAGAGATGGAAAAAGGTATGTTTTCTTACATCAAATCCTTCAGACAACTAAACTCTTGACTCTTACAAAAAATTCAATGCAGTTTGTTGAAGATATGGAACTTGAATGATCACAATGGAGTTATAGGGGTCTTCAACTGCCAAGGAGCTGGTTGGTGTAAAATTGAAAAGACAAATCTCATTCACAACAAAAATCCCGGTACAATAACCGGATTTATCCGATCAAAAGACGTTAATTATCTACCGAGAATTGCTCATGAAGAATGGAATGAAGATACAATTATCTACTCTCATGTTCATGGTGACATTGTATACCTTTCAAAAAACACTTCACTTCCCATTACATTGAAATCCAAAGAGTACGAAGTTTTCACAGTAGTACCTGTAAAGAAGATGTCGAATGGAGCTACATTTGCACCGATAGGCCTTACCGGAATGTTCAATTCCGGAGGAGCGATCAAGGGCTTAGAATATGAAGATCGTGGAGTTATCGGTATGAAGGTTCGAGGGTGCGGGTGTTTTGGTGCTTATTCATCAGTAAAACCAAGAAGGATTGAAGTAGATAGAAGGGAAGTGGAGTTTGAGTATGAAGAAGAATCTGGTTTTGTTACATTTGCTCTGCAAAATCCACATAAAGAAGCTTATCTATGGGAAGTTAATGTGGAGTTGTGAATCCATTTAACTACTATCATTATTCATTATTCAACATGGGTTTAGTTCTAATTACTTGGGTTTAATTCAAGTTTGAGTGAAATAATGGAAACTCATGCTTGTTGGTATATGTAAAATGAAATTTAAATTCGAAACCCAATTATAAATCGAATGAATTAAATAATATTAGTATATGTACTTTTAATATCTATTTATACTAAAAATGTTTTAATTTTCTTAGTATCATAACATATGTACTTGTTAAAAATAAGATAATTTTTAGTTTTTATCTTTCAAACTTTTTAAATTCAGATTTTACATCTTTCATTCAAAAACATTATAAATTAAGTAACGAGATTGTGTATTATATTCAGACTTGATATTTTAAAACAAAATTAACCCTTAAATTTACCTAATTTATTTGATTAATATGAATATTATTTATTGCAGGGTTTAGCCTATAACAAGAATCAATTGAGCTCTCCGAGTTTTAATGTAAGTGGGCCTTTGGAGTGGACAAATAGCCCACCACGAAGTAATCATTTAAATAGCATGTTTTGATCTTAGTTAATCTATCCCAGGGTTGCACACTCGGATTCCTGCAACCTAGTACATCCGGTGCACATCGGATGTGGGGTGTATATGGTGCGTAAAAATTAGAAAAAAATAATTTTTTTTAAAAAAAATGAAATATTTTAATTAATTTATATACAATTTTCTACCGTTCATTATATTAGTAATCGAAATGATATGAAATATTATTGAATTATTGAGTAAATCGTAAAAAAAATACATTTATATAATTTTAATCAACGAATCATTTACGCATCATAATCGAATTCGTAAAAAATTAATGAATCTCGCACTCTCGCACCCCGCACCCTTATTGGTGCAACATAGATCTATTCTCTTGGCTAGGGAGGTGCAAAAGGGGGCTCAGATCCAAAAGAATTGGATCGGGTTTGAGTCTTTAAAATTGGGTATTGGTTCTAGTCCGAGTTTATTTGTTTAAATATGATATTATTTGGGTCGGGTATGGGTTTATGCATAATCCACCCGAGTCATCATACATAATTTCACATTTTCTAATTCAAAATCATTCATTCTCATATTCTTATGTTTTCTCTAGCCAAAATACACGATTTGTTGATATCATTATTCATCTAATAGTTGAAAACATAAAATTTTCATAACCCGTTTAAGAATCATACCAAATAAAGACCCGACAGATCTAAACCCATGAATTTTAATCAGGTATGGACCGAGTTTGAGCCATATGTATATATTATGGGCATGATTGAGTTTGAGTCATATGTGAATTTTTAATCAGGTTTGGATTGAGTTTGATTCTTTACAATTTGTTACTAATGATCTTGTTCTGCATGATAAGTGTAAATTCTATGATATGCAGCAATTTATCACGATTAATGTGGATTTCTCTAGAAAATACAAATCTAAGGGTAATGTGGTATATACTGAACAAAATTGATGTACTTAATTTGTAATGCATTTAGATGAAATTGATAAAAAATAAAATTTATCTAAATAATTATATGTTGATATCATTTTGAATAAATATTTCGAATAATGTATTTATGTAATTGGGAAAGGAAAGGAGAATCAACTCCCTAAATAGGGATCACGCTATTTGGAGTTTTTAAGATATTATATTAATAATAATAGAAATAATTGTTATTAACTATCAATGTATTACTAGGTCTATAAGGTTGTGCCCTAAATTATCCCTACCCAGCAGGCACCAACATCTTCAAACTCCTCAAGGCACCATTGACAGTTGAGTTGTCTATTAATATATATTCCATGTTTAAAGAGAGAAAAGAACAATAAAGAAGACTTGAAAATGGAAATCTCTTCTTCACACAAATTGCATTAAGAGAATCTCTGCATAAATGCAGCTCCAAGAAATGAGTTTGAACAAGAACTACTATGCCTTGCCCAAACATCATTAAACACATACCTACTCAAGAAAACCTTCTAAAATGAAGCTGAAGCTGAAGCTAAACTCCAATGGCAATGACTAGCGCCCACCACCACGTGCACGACCACGACCACGTCCTCTTCCACGACCACGGCCCATCGGTCTCCCTATTTTATACAGAAAAGGTTAACGAAACAGACTTGTAACATGAGAAACCAGTAGCTAAAATGAGATGATAAATTTATACCTGCAGTTGGCTTCTTTGGCTTAACTTTAGGAGTATCCTCGACAAGCAAAGTTTCAAGATTTAAGCTGTCGGGAAGTATATAGTAGCGAATGTTGTTTCCTCTAACACTTAGATGATCAAGGGTGATTGGGTTCTTTCCCTTCAGCGTCAGTTTCACCGTCTTTAAGTGTGTGTTCATGCTCACATCAACACCTACAAGAACCATCAGAGTAACCTACAATGAAAACTTCATTCTATAGTGACAAGACCATATTGAATCTTTTCATAATGAATACCTATTTTTACAACATAAACCACAAATTTACATTAGTAATTTCTAACACCACCAACAGTTTAAAATGCTGTAAGCATTTGGTCTTCCTTTACTTGAACGTTTCAGGGAGAAATATTCAAAACGCCAAATGTAAAAGTCGTGCAAAATACCACTTATGGAGTGTAGGTAATCTACCAAGAAAGACATGAAACTGAAAGCTACCGCTAATCAGGAGTAACTAATCACCAAAAACATGGAAATGTGCATATCTTCTCTACAAAAAAGAAACTGAACTCAAGCAGATAACAATCCCATCCACAAAACTACGAATTGGTCGTGAAAGCGCAATACGCTCTAACACAAATCAGAGGCAAGAAATTACCTATAATGGTACCATGAACAACAGTGCCATTTTTAAGCTCGAGCGAAACAGTCTCATTCGTCAGTTTCATCAAGAACCTGCAAATGCGCAGAAGACGAAAATAACTCCCCAGAAAAACATTTCAAACCAAAATCCAAAAACGAAAAAGTAAGTAAATCCATACCTTACTAGCTTCATGGTTGCTCAATCAACGAAAAGCTAGGGTTTAGGTTCCAATAAATTGAAGCGGTAACTGACTCATAATCGAACCACTCCCCCCTACTTTTCATTTAGGGTTCCGTCGCACAGCGTGCAGCCAGTGGTTTCACATATGGGCCGGTCCACATTATTGGGCCTTACGCCAGGTAATTGGACCCACTGGTCCAATAGGAATTAAGAAACTGCCTTGACCCTCTGCATTAATCAAAACTTTTTTAGTATCTTGTCAAAAAATGAACTCAATTTTTATGACGCGAATCAAAGATTATATTATTTAACAGTTGAATAACCAAAACCCTAACAAATTACAAGTTTGATAATAAAAAATAGGACAAAAGTTCAAATTCTCCATTTCGAACTTAGTTGTTGATTTTTGTTGAAATTAGAGAGTTTGACCGAAATTACGATGACATAAACTAACAACATAAGACTACACATCTAAAAGACTTAATCAAACTATTATATGATAACATTCATCATCCATATAAATCTAATCAATCTTACAATTTTAACCAATACCCTCCTTTCAAATCCAACCATAAGATTTGGATTTACGAAATGAAATGAATAGAACAATTTCTTATTCCATGTTGTCATAATACAATATAATTGAGATTAGGACGAGAGAGTGGGAGCAAATGAGATTAAAAGAATGAGGTTACTCATTTAAAAGATTTGATATAACCATGATGCAATTCTCACATTTATAAGCATATATTTTAACCAATGCAAGAATGACAAATTCAAGAGTTTGAATGTAAACAATGCTAAATTATGCAGGTCACAAGATTATACCACATAAGGAACTCATCTGATATAAACAAGACTATAAATTACATAAATGAGCGAGCTTACTTTAACATACATATTTCATTTCAGCAACTTTTGTTGTATGTGCAGGACCTTCACCACAACAGCTTGCGCTTATTCGAATTCCGAAACTGCTTTTTCGTAACACACCAAGCATTGGGAAAGCTACTCAGCTGCATCAATGAAAAGAGAAATAGCATAAGACATAAATGCAAAATCAACCAAGCTGCCTCCAACATAATGTGACTCATTACATTGCTGATCATTTTCGCTCCGAACCATGCTGAATTTGATCCATAAGGAGGCGCAATAACGCGAACTCCATAATTCATTGAGGCTGGTAGGAGTTCACGCAATTCTTTTTCTAGCCTTTCTGGAGATGAATAAAGAAGAGATATTTGCAGCACACATCTCCCACAGGTAAGCTACTAAAAATGAACAAAGGAGCAGGCAAAAAATACTAGTTCTATAGTACTAAATCACAACAAATAACATTCCAAGTTCGTTTTCCATTAAGCTGGAGGCATAAACTATAGCTTTTAATTAGGAAGAATATGAGTTTAAGAGAAGGGCTGTTACCTGCTAGTCCAGGCAAGCATGCAGTGCCTCCAGCTAACACTACAGTTCGGTACCAGTTATCATCACCGGTTAAATCAGCATCATGGCAGTGATACATACAAAGTGCAACAGCATTATGCAGACCCATTGCCTGCCTGCTCCATGGGTTTAAATTAACAATCAGAAACAAATTAATGCTTTTTTGCATGCTTGATCTAAGTGATGAACAGTGAAGGGGGTCTTCCCAAAAATAACTGTACTGACATCCTTGAAAAGTTCAGGTAAAAATTCTGATGGACAATCCTATTTAGAGGGTTGAGCTTTTGAATTTAAGAGAAAAGTACATACATGCCAGCCAGCCGAGGTTGAAATAGTATCTCTCCGGTCTGGAACCGTTCCTTTGAAAGCGTGAACCTACTGCCTGGCGAAATAGAGAAATAAGCTTGTGTCTCTTTTCGTAATTCAGCTTCATAGTCAAGAGCAACATAGCACAGGTTCTGCAGGTCCAAAAAATGGAAAAAAAATGACATTGGAAATGAGCTGCACAGTTGAAGATGATCCTCAACATGCAAAAGTTTTAGATAAGTTTGTCATTGTAGCAGTATCTTGATGATAGTCAGAAACATCAAAGAAGAGCACAGAAGGCAGGGAAATGGAAAAGAGATTTACACCTCCTTCAGTGTGCGGATAGTATAAAGTGAGTCAACTGCTATGTTGTTCATTTGCAACTTGTCCCGGAGAAATGCTGTGAGTTTCAATGCTCCCATCCCCACAGCTTCCACTCCGACCTTAAGCATCACTTTGCCATTTAATACTACGCAAATGATACGAAAATTGGTAAGAGGTTTTCTAGTGGAAGTTAAATCGAAAATTACACCATGAAATTTATCAAATACCCATGATAGGAGAACTTCATCCCACCACATCAGAAAAAAAACTATTTCTAAACACAATTACGAGGAAAATTTTATTTTAAGACCTTACTTGGAACAATAGTGGTCTGGTGGAAACCTACGTTCACTACAATTCCTGATGTTCGTTTTGCCGCAAATAAAGCCAATGTGGCCTACAATTATAAAAAAAATGAACAGGGTTTCATTTACCTTTGATCAGTGTAAATATGTAACTTGAAGATGATCAGGGTCTCATAAATTGGATCATAGAGGTACCTGACTGATTGCACATACAGCAGGAACATTCATATCGAATAATGTTGAATATATAGCTTCCTTTAATTGTCTTCTAGAGCTCTTTGCAGACTCAGTATCTGATTAACGATGAAAAATAGTAATTTTAAAATAAAAATGAAATGCAAGAATAGACAGTACAATGCCAAGTCTAAACAAAACTTGAATCTAACCATCATAATGACAGAGAGGAAGTGATAGAACAATTGGATGTCCTGATGTTTTCAACTGCATCCTGTTAGCCAGCATGGGAATAAAAAAGCAAAATGAAAAAAACAGTAAGCATTCAAAGTGCAACTAACCAATTATCAATGCACAAAAAAATCTACAGATGTGAATGCTCTCAGCGAGTGAAAAGTTCGGTTGACAATAAAAGGCACTTGAGACATCATATCACCACTAAATGCAAAACATATAGAGGTCATATACAGCTAAATGGAAGAATTAAATCACACCTATTGTAAATTGTTGAAAAGAAATGCCGAAGTCGTGATGGCATAGGCGACTCAATGTTCCCGAATTCCTGCAAAGCAAGAAGCTTCAGCACAACACTTTTTTTTAAAGGAAAGGGAGTCCCCAAATAGCTATAAACAAATAGCATTCCACAAGTGACAAACTGACCAAAAATGTTGCTGACAACCCAGATGGAGAAGCATACTTGCCCCATCCGTATTTACAATACCCTGAGCCACCTATGATGAAAATACAAGTAAAAAGAAAGTTACTCAAGTAAACTGTAACCAAAGGTAGCTTGAACTTTGCAGTGCTTCTATAATAAAAGAACTCAAAAAGGTACAATCTTGATAAACATCATGTTTGAGAAAAAATTCATTCTACTCACACTAAATTCAAAAAAAGAGCTAGTAAATGGAATATGTAAAAGATAAAACAAGCTCATTTATAGGCACAACACCTGACACGAGAATTATGCATAGCTACCTCATCAAGGTTCACAAAAGCATGATCTATTACAGATGGAAAATAATTGGCATGGATCAAAAGCTTACCGTCAATGATAATAGCTCCAGGAGCTTCAAAACGCTGACCATATATATGCATAAATGAAAGTTCATGCATCTGAGTGGGAAAAGCACTGCAAAAATAACACAAAAAATAATAATTCTTTCTATTTTTTACATGGAATTCAACAATTTCAGTCAAGGAAGGTAATATTGTTTCAGAAATTTCAACGTGCAACTAAAAAGCCACTGATTTCAAATTCCTAGCATCTTAGAGAGTAATAAAAGTGAATACACTTTAAGATAATAGATACCCCACCCAACTCGAGAATTTTAACAGAACTAGCCTTCTCTATCTAGAACTCCATTTTGACATTACAATCAAAGTAAAATTAGAACAAAAACGTACGGAAAAGGAAAGCCGGATCGCAGATGAGTTTCAGCGAAGAAAATAGAATCCCAGGTCTCCGTTTGATTCTGAAGAAAATATATCCACAGCCGATTATCAGATACCAATATTTTCCAGGTTTTGCACACAGCTCTCAGCCTGGCCACGTCATTAGGACTCAGGAATTTAACAATCTGCATGAAAATATCAACTGGAATCCGATCGAAATCCCCTGTGGACGAACTGTGTAGAGACATCATCTGAAGTAAACAGTCTTGATCCGATATGGGATTCGGGCCGGTCCAATAATTGTCCCCAATCACCGATGACGAATCCACTCGGCTGGATACCGATTCCCACGCCTTCCGAATCAGAGAAATCATGACGGGTGGACCGAGTTATCTTCAGAAAGCTTCAATTTTGATTGAAGTTGAACCACCAGAGAAAGAGGGAAGGCTAGAGGAAGGTTCACAAAATGACAGGTGTAACCATAAAAGCCAAGCATTCGCGTTCGCGCTCGTTCCATGGATGCCATACCCCACGCACATTATTTCGAAGTTTCCCTAACAACAAAAATATTCTTTAAGGTTATTTTATGCATCTGTTTTGAAAATTAGAATACAGCTTAAGAATGCGTTTTCAAAATGTGATTATAAATCAAGAATGCATTGAATGTTCTGTAATTGATAAATTAAATTGCAGAACAAAAATAATGTGCTGTAAAATTTGATTTATCCAAATTAGACTCATCATCGCTAGTATCTACATGACGAAAGAAATTATGTATGGTTATAGTTGCACGTTAAAGATACATGAGAATGTACAACTTACAAATATGTCTAATGACAATGTAAATGTGAGATTGTTAGAGGTAAAAGAAAATATGATTTTTTAGATGATATATTTATAATTTAAATTACGAAAATACATTCTGATTTCCATATCCAGCTTCCTACCCTATTCTGCATTCAAATAACAATTTGAAAATGCATTTTGTTTATAATCAAAATTTAAATGTTGTAGTGTTTTGTAAAAACTGCAATGATGCATTATAATATCAAAATGCATTTTGAGAATGCAGGTAGAACATAGTCTAAGTTTTGGTAGAAGATATCACATATTCAAATCATAATTCCATTTTATTATTAATGGATATACAAGAAATCTAAACTAAAAATCCAACTGAATATTTTTTTTATTTACAATAAACTTCTATCGTAAAATCTATAACTAATCATTTTATTTTGTTTGTTATTCAAATCCTTGACACATCCTTTTTTGGATTTTGAATTTTAAGAAATTTACTTGCTAGACAAAAAATTTATAACCTAATAATAAGAAATAAATTTTATTGATTAAATAATGTTTCAATAGTCTAATTTCACAAATTTAAATTACAATTTATTAAAAACCTTATTTTCTTAAAAATAAAAAATTCATCGTAATTTAAAACACTAATCTCAACCCGGTTGGATGTTTTTCAATTAAAATTTGGATTTTAAGAAAATATATCTTATATCATAATATATTTGAATATATATATAATATTAATATCCAAAGTTGTTGTATATTAACTAAAGTTGTTGTACGAATTAGTTTATATGTCTACCAACTTAAATTAGATTGGTGAATAAAGTCTGAAGAGCACATTTTTTTATTCTTTCTATATTTTCTAAATGAGTAGTTTTTATAATACAACTTTAAAATAATATATTTTCTATTATTTAAGATTATACAAATAAATTAAAAAATTATATCATCCCTTTAAAATAATATATTTTCTATTATTAAAATTATATTTGACCTTCAAAAAATCAAAATAATTTAGATTTGGTTTTAACCTCCATCCATGTTTTAAACAATCACTAATAAAATAGTATTTGTATTACATCATTAATCTTAAAAGAATGTCTTATATGGTTTTAACTTAAAATAGCTTTAAAATATTTTAAATATGTAATTTTTTCCTTTTTAAATATTAGTCATTTGAAATACTTTTCGATACTAGCGAAATTAACCTTACAGCATTTAAGGTACAAATAGTTGAGAATTTTCACAAATACACTTATTTCCAAATTGCATTTTCAAAAGTATCTTTTTTTAAATCTTTCATAATTATATTTTTATTTTTATTAATTATTTTAATTACAAATAATACATTTTTATAACAAGTATAACACTAATGATCATTTTTATAAATTTTAAAAATGAAAAAATTACGTAATTGACTCCTAATGTTTAAAATTGTGTAAACACGATATCCCCAAAGTTTGTAAATTACGTGAGAAACCCCCGAAGTTTCAAAACCGTTCAAAAATGACATTCGAGTGAATAGTAACGGTTTTCGTCTTTTTTCGTATAAGTGGTTTTGATAATTTATGAGTTATTATTAAAATTTTCAAAGTTTGGAGAATAGTCATAATATTTTTTCAAGGTTAATGGGTCAAATATAAACTTTAGGGACGTTTAAAATATTAACGAATATAAGGGTAAAATATAAACGTTTTGGAAGCTCGGGGGTCAACCACACAATTCTTAAATTTTGAGGATATGGTGTTTACGACATTTAAAAGTTTGGGGGCCAACCGCGTACATTATATCAATTTCGGGGGTTTTGTATGCAATTTACAAACTTTAGAAGCACTACCTTTACACTATTATAAAGTTTATGAACCAATTACAAATATAACTCTTTTAAAAATACATAACTAAACTGTACGGAATACTTCTAAATTCATTAAAAAATACACAAAAAATGTTTGATTTTCTATATCAAGTATAGATATATATATTTAGTTGTATTCTGTACCTTAAAAACTAAATCAAAACCCAAAATTATGTATTGAAAAATAAATTTGAAATATATGTCGACGAGTTTCTAAAAATTCGGTTAAATTTCGATCGAGATTAAAATTTTGAAATAATCATATTTTTTGAATAACCTACAAATTTCACGAACCATAATAATTATTCATAACAAAATAATTGATAACCTAATAAATTCACAAAGGAAAAGAATAATTTTATGTCTTAATTTCATGTATTTTCGAAATATGTAGTAATATATTTTTATTTTTATAAAATGTACCCTTAACTTTGTATTTATTATAAAATGAATTACTTTTAATTAGTTAATAGAAAAATATGAAGGTATTTGTGAAAAATCTCCAAAATTATTTGTATAATTTAAAAAGTTAATTTATTTTGGAAAATCTTGTTATCAAAATTTTTTGAAGCATAATTAGACTATATTCTGTACACGTTTTCATAATGCATTTTGATTGTAAGAATACATTTTCGTAGTTTTACAGAACATCACCAAATTCTCATTCACGTTTTACTCATTATGCATTTTCGCATTTTCATGTGGATTGTGCTTAGAATGCAAAATGTGGTCTCAACCACATTCTAAACATGAGAACACATTTTAAAATTTTAAATTACAAATCTATCACTGATTATCCTAATCTTCAACTCCAATCACGTGTTTTCATGAATGTTTTTATACCGGTTCGAAATTTTGTATAGGTCCGGACCAGTATGATCGGTACATCGGCTTTTTTTAAAAAATAATTTTTTTTTCCGGGTCAACCCGAATACCCGGTTTTTGGTGTACCGGCCGGTATAAAAACATGGGTTTCCATTCTATCTTATCCCAAACCAGAATACTCGTTGAAGGTGAAGCTTCAAGTGTTATAAAAAACTCAGATATTTGAAGGTGAAGCTTCAATATTTTCAACATTTTTACGACGTCGGATTCAGGTGTGTTTCACGATTTACACTTTTTCTTAAGTATTTTGTTTGATTTTTTGTTGGGTGTCGGACAATATGGACGACGTAGATGATAAATTTATGAAGTATCATTTATTATTGTATTTGTGTTGTATTAGCAATATTTCAAATTTAATTAAATCGAATCTAATCTATTCATAACTAAAAGGATAATAAATTCATTTATTATATAAAATGCATTTTACATCTAACTTTATATAGAACATTATTCTCTTTCTGCAATTCAATTTATTCATTATAGAACACTGAATGTATTTCTGATCTATAATTATATTATGAAAATATATTCTCAAAATGCATTTTAAATCTCAAAACACATGCAGACCATATCCTTAATCTTATATAACCTAAATTATAATCCATAACCAAAATATGCCTATGTGCTCAATTTTAGCCTTCATCTCAATCTGAAATGTACATTCCAAGTATTTGCGAAAGGCCCATTTAAATGCGGCTTCAACAGCTCAATATCCTCCTTAATTTTGTTAATATTATTAATAGGAACAAAATCTAAAGTACCATATAATTATAATACAATATATTATACGCTAATTTTACATAAGAAACTATGGATTTAAAATCATTTTTACATTAATATCATAATTCCAACATTTACTATTAGAAATTATTTAATTTTACTCAACTTTTATAAATATTTACAAAATTAGTCTCGCACATTGTAAATGTAAATTAAAATTGGTTTTCAAAGTTTTTAGACTAGTTTTGTTATATGGGAATTTAACAAAATTTTAAAAAAATTGTTTGCCAAAATGATCAAAGTTCTTAATATCAAATAAAATTTGAAATTAAATTTATCAAAATAATGAAATTTTGAGGTAATTTGGCATCAATTGGTTGATGACTTGATTGTCTAATTGAGATATATCATGGATCGTGTTTGTTTCTAGAATTCATATAACCAATAAATAGACGCCACGTCAGTCCTGAAAATCCTCTCACTTCACTCACCTCCTCACAATAAAAGAAAACCTCATCTTCCAAACCATTTTTATTTCATATTAAAAATAAATCAGAATCGGCACCGATCTCTCATCCGCCATGGCCTCCACGCTCTTCTCAGCCCCGACCTTCCACGGTCTCCGCCCAATCACTCGCACCTCCGTACCATCCGCCAACTCCTTCCGCTCAATCTCCCTCAAAAGACGGTCAATCAGCACGAGCATTAAGGCTGAACTTAATCCTTCGATCGTAATCAGCCTCAGCACAGGACTATCCCTCTTCCTCGGCCGATTCGTGTTCTTCAATTTCCAGCGCGAGAACGTGGCAAAACAAGGCTTGCCGGAGCAGAACGGCATATCGCACTTTGAAGCCGGCGATGTACGCGCCAAGGAGTATGTAAGTCTACTCAAATCTAACGATCCAGTTGGATTTAACATCGTCGATGTACTTGCCTGGGGTTCTATAGGCCATGTCGTCGCGTATTACATTCTCGCAACTTCCGGCAACGGCTACGATCCTTCGTTCTTCGGCTGATTCAGATGACATTTCAATTGTTTGTATTATGTAATGTAATTCGCCCACTTGGATGTGTTAATTTTGCTTCATTACCATTACCTGCAGATAAAATTATTGAACTGGTTATGTTACTATTACTTCTTTAATAGGATTAACAATTTCGTATGATGAACAAAAACTGAAACCTACTAATCGAATTATTTCATATAATAATAATTGAATTACACTCAAATTTGATTCTCATAGTTTCCTAGTTATAATAATTTAGATATCATACTTTTATAATTTTATCAATTATCATTTGATATTTACTAAACTTAATAATCTAATTATTAATCTAACACATACTTCTCTTTGAAGTTCCACATCCAAAANTTTTTTAAAAAACAATTTTTTTCCGGGTCGGCCCGAATACCCTGTTTTTGGTGTACCGGCCGGTATAAAAACATGGGTTTCCATTCTATCTTATCCCAAACTGGAATACTTGTTGAAGGTGAAGCTTCAAGTGTTATAAAAAACTCAGATATTGGAATGTGAAGCTTCAATATTTTCAACATTTTTACGACGTCGGATTCAGGTGTATTTCACGATCTACACTTTTTCTTAAGTATTTTGTTTGATTTTTTGTTGGGTGTCGGACAATATGGACGACGTAGATGATAAATTTATGAAGTATCATTTATTATTGTATTTGTGTTGTATTAGCAATATTTCAAATTTAATTAAATCGAATCTAATCTATTCATAACTAAAAGGATAATAAATTCATTTATTATATAAAATGCATTTTACATCTAACTTTATATAGAATGTCATTCTCTTTCTGCAATTTAATTTATCCATAATAGAACACTGAATGCATTTATGATCTATAATTACATTATGAAAACATATTCTCAAAATGCATTTTAAATCTCAAAACACATGCAGAACATACTCTTTATATAAGCTAAATTATAATCCCTAACCAAAATATGCCTATGTGCTCAATTTTGGCTTTCTCTCAATCTGATATGTACATTCCAAGTATTTGCGAAAGGCCCATTTAAATGCGGCTTCAACAGCTCAATATCCTCCTTAATTTTGTTAATATTATTAATAGGAACAAAATCTAAAGTACCATATAATTATAATACAATATATTATACGCTAATTTTACATAAGAAACTATGGATTTAAAATCATTTTTATATTAATATCATAATTCCAACATTTACTATTAGAAATTATTTAATTTTACTCAACTTTTATAAATATTTACAAAATTAGTCTCGCACATTGTAAACGTAGTATATTAAAATTGGTTTTCAAAGTTTTTTGACTAGTTTTGTTATATGAGAATTTACCAAAATTTTAAAAAAATTGTTTGCCAAAATGATCAAAGTTCTTAATATCAAATAAAATTTGAAATTAAATTTATTAAAATAATGAAATTTTGGGATAATTTGGCATCAATTGGTTGATGACTTGATTGTCTAATTGAGATATATCATGGATCGTGTTTGTTTCTAGAATTCATATAACCAATAAATAGACGCCACGTCAGTCCTGAAAATCCTCTCACTTCACTCACCTCCTCACAATAAAAGAAAACCTCATCTTCCAAACCAATTTTATTTCATATTAAAAATAAATCAGAATCGGCACCGATCTCTCATCCGCCATGGCCTCCACGCTCTTCTCAGCCCCGACCTTCCACGGTCTCCGCCCAATCACTCGCACCTCCGTACCATCCGCCAACTCCTTCCGCTCAATCTCCCTCAAAAGACGGTCAATCAGCACGAGCATTAAGGCTGAACTTAATCCTTCGATCGTAATCAGCCTCAGCACAGGACTATCCCTCTTCCTCGGCCGATTCGTGTTCTTCAATTTCCAGCGCGAGAACGTGGCAAAACAAGGCTTGCCGGAGCAGAACGGCATATCGCACTTTGAAGCCGGCGATGTACGCGCCAAGGAGTATGTAAGTCTACTCAAATCTAACGATCCAGTTGGATTTAACATCGTCGATGTACTTGCCTGGGGTTCTATAGGCCATGTCGTCGCGTATTACATTCTCGCAACTTCCGGCAACGGCTACGATCCTTCGTTCTTCGGCTGATTCCGATGACATTTCAATTGTTTGTATTATGTAATGTAATTCGCCCACTTGGATGTGTTAATTTTGCTTCATTACCATTACCTGCAGATAAAATTATTGAACTGGTTATGTTACTATTACTTCTTTAATAGGATTAACAATTTCGTATGATGAACAAAAACTGAAACCTAATAATCGAATTATTTCATATAATAATAATTGAATTACACTCAAATTTGATTCTCATAGTTTCCTAGTTATAATAATTTTGATATCATACTTTTATAATTTTATCAATTATCATTTGATATTTACTAAACTTAATAATCTAATTATTAATCTAACACATACTTCTCTTTGAAGTTCCACATCCAAAAATAATAATTTCATAAAAATAGTAATAAACAAAAGATAATCCCAAATATGCTACCTTCATCCACAATTCATATCTTCCTAAGGAGAAGAAACAGCCTCTGATCAACACTGAATTTCTTCATCTTCATAACATCACCTTTCAGCATTAGCTGAAGTCCCCCAAACGAGATATACACGACACTGTTTTCGGATTCCAAACGCTAAAATCAAACAAAACTATAACAAATTCACAATCAAAACCAGAAGCAACTTACATTTTGACATCACTGCTTTCGTCTCCTTTTTCGTTTTTAGCCTCTGATATCTTGTACAAAAGACCATGCATAATGTATTCGAATTTGTCGGCGAGTGACTTTTGTTGTCCCTGAAAATGAAATACATGATCATATGTGAAAGAAAACTAAACTCTGAAACACATAAATCAGTCCAAAACCTGTGTACTTAACCAATAATCAATCACTCTGAGTGAAATAATAAACATGAAATCAGAACCTTCATAAATAGCATTTTAACTAGCAACACTCTACAAATAATGAACATAATTGTAATCGACAACGTAAAGGTCGCACAGAGTGAAGCATAGAGGAAAAATAAAAATTCTTCGACTACAAGGGAGATGCAGTAGCAATGTAACTTCGTAGATCAATATTGCATAGACATAGATCTTTATTATCTAATGTTATTTTCCTATGAATCCGGTTGGATTCATGAACGATGTATAATTGGTTAATAACTTTGTGTTGTTCCCAAATTATATCTATGTCATAATATATTTCCTTTAAAAAAAGGTGGTTTGCCATGTTATAAGCTTCTTACTTCTACATTTCAGCACAATAAGCTGAGAAGCCTGGGGAAATACTCCCATTGTTGTATTTAGGTAGGTAAATATAAATGGTGAATATTTTTAATTCCCCTCATACTCTTCGGGACATGGTCATTGCACCGAAGTTAGGCTCAAAGATGAAGATTGAAACACTCACCAAGTTAGGCTCACAGATGATGAATATAATTCAGACAAGTGTAGCATATAAATATTCTAAAGGGGGTTTCCGATTCTTAAGCTGCTTATTTCAAAATTTCAGACCCCAATAAGCCTGAATAGCATCTCAGCTTTAGTCATGAAATTTAGTACCACTCCCGGTGCTTTTGATTCTAAGCACAATATATAAGTATTTTAATCTTTAACACACACTTGCTAATTCTGCATACTTCTAACTTTCAGTTTGCAAGTTTAGCTACCTCAGAAAAGTAGCCATCAACAGCTGAACCATCCATAAGTAAAGTGTTGGATATCAACATCCTGTACTTGTCCCCACGGATCATGGGATATAGCTCCGTGTGCACATCTAGCTCTAAATAAAAATCTTCATCTTCACTCGTTCCAATCATTCTCGAAACTGGGATGACAACAACAAAGAAACTTTCAAGTAAAATGGTGCAAGACTCAGAATATGCTGTATATTCTAACTACAGAAAATAGTTAAAGAGCTCCCAAAAAGCATACATGTAAAAGAAATTGAATAATACTTCCACATACCTTTGTCATATACTACTTGTTTATCGAAGTTCATCACGTTGATTATCTCATCAAAGTAGAAATTGGCCATAGTAAACGCTAAAGCAGAAAATTTACCTACAAGATATAAAATGAGCTGCCTTAACACCCTTATTTCTCCAATTCAAAAAACAAAATTTTGAATCTTAACCCAAGGCTATTACGTCGGAACGGTCATAGCCGTTAGAATCAATCTATTGGTAAAATAACTCATTTTGACAACCCAATCGGGCATCATGAATACTGAAAATTTACTCTTTGTTTATGTTCTTTCTCCTCACTTCGCCTTCTTTGTACTCTTTCCTCTAATCCTCTTAAATCTACTGATTATAACCTCCATGTCGTCATACAAACATCGTCAACAAAACAAAGACTCCATACCAAAACAAAATAAACGTCAAGCAAAGAGCCAAAAATAATACTTACCAAAACAACACTCAGAAGCAAGACGTTACGGCAATTGAAGAATAGGGTAAATTAGAGAAGGGTAAGGGTTTATCCAATTCACGGCTATTAGGGCATCTACATGGGCGCCCGGACAGTTATTTCTCTGTTTACATATCACATTTATCTCTTTACACATCATTTTTCTCTTTCCTCCAAAAAATAACTTTCCTTTCAATTTTATAACCTTATCCGGAAACTTATATTTTTTTAATTAAATTATTTTATTATTTAAGGTCGATTCATAAATATGCATTTAAAGATAACAAAGGTGATAATTATTATTACGAAAAGAAGTCCACATATTATTACGAAAATTAGTCAACATATCTTAATTTCACTAAATAGGATATATCAACTAGTGCCGAAAATAGTCCACATATGTTCGATTAAATCAGCTTTAAGTCGACGGTGAGCTCGAACCTCTCTTGAGGAGATAGATCGTGCGAGATATGCTTGAAATGCTAGACCATCGTGTCCACTCTGATCGGCTGATTGTTGGTTATCATTTGGTTGCTCTGAAAGTATTGGATCTGGGGTGGTAACATGATCACGATCTTCAACAATCATATTGTGCAATATAATGCAGNACAAAGAAACTTTCAAGTAAAATGGTGCAAAACTCAGAATATGCTGTATATTCTAACTACAGAAAATAGTTAAAGAGCTCCCAAAAAGCATACATGTAAAAGAAATTGAATAATACTTCCACATACCTTTGTCATATACTACTTGTTTATCGAAGTTCATCACGTTGATTATCTCATCAAAGTAGAAATTGGCCATAGTAAACGCTAAAGCAGAAAATTTACCTACAAGATATAAAATGAGCTGCCTTAACACCCTTATCTCTCCAATTCAAAAAACAAAATTTTGAATCTTAATCCAAGGCTATTACATCGGAACGGTCAAAGCCGTTAGAATCAATCTATTGGTAAAATAACTCATTTTGACAACCCAATCGGGCATCATGAATACTGAAAATTTACTCTTTGTTTATGTTCTTTCTCCTAACTTCGCCTTCTTTGCACTCTGTCCTCTAATCCTCTTAAATCTACTGATTATAACCTCCATGTCGTCATACAAACATCGTCAACAAAACAAAGACTCCATACCAAAACAAAATAAACGTCAAGCAAAGAGCCAAAAATAATACTTACCAAAACAACACTCAGAAGCAAGACGTTACGGCAATTGAAGAATAGGGTAAATTAGAGAAGGGTAAGGGTTTATCCAATTCCCGCCTATTAGGTTTTTTGTCGATATTTTTTAGTATTTTATTTGGAAAAAATGATTTTTTTAAATCATACAAATATTTCTATTTTATCATAATTTCATTTATTAATTATATCTTTTTCCGTATCCATTCTCAAACCCAAAAATTATCCCAAAATTTTCTTGAAATTGACATATTCGTTTTTAAATGAGAAAATGCAATATAACTTTATTATTATAGTGATTTGAGATTAAAAATATTTTAATAATTTTGTATTAAATTGATAATATATCAAAAAACTTAAATTGGATTTTATAAAAAAATGAAGACACCAATAATTATTTTCCAATATCTTTATAATATATAAGAATGATGAATATTATTATTATATCTAATACATTTAAATTGAAGAAATTTTTTTTTTATTATATATTATTTATTTTTAAAATATATTTTTCACCTATTTCAACTGAGTAAATAATTAAACGTACAATAACCATTTTAAACACCGCAGAAAAAGAAACTTCGTACATAAGTATAATTAAAGTATAATAACTTTAATTTTGAATAATATTTAATGGTATTATAAGTTAATGTTTTAAATTTTAGTTATTGTAGATAAATTTATATATTAATAATCAAATAAATTAGTTATGTCCTCGAAATCTCCCACGTGACATAAAATACAACTTTAAAGATACTTTCATCCATCAAAAATAAAAATCACAATAAAATAATTTTAAGATATTTAATTTATTATGTTTTTAAATAAAATATATAAATTACGAATTTAAAACTTGAAAATTCAAAGTAAAATTTAACATTTTCAAATATTTTAGGGATTAAAAATAAATACTTTCAAATGTGAGGACTTAATTGTTATTTTTAAAACTAGGAGAAATTTGCCGTCGAAATTGTCCTGGATTGCTTCTCCTCACTCTCTGGGGAAAGCATCAATAATCCTCTCCTTCCTGATTCCGAAATTATTCCTTGAAAGGTTAAAATTTTGCTTGCAGCGATGAACGTCTTTAGATTTGCTGGTGATATGACACATTTGATCAGCATTTTGGTGCTGCTTCTCAAAATCTACGCCACCAAATCGTGCTCAGGTTAGGGTTTTTTTCTCCTTTTTGTCGGTTATTTTGCAATCTATTAATAATTCTCGTGTCTCTGCTGTTCTTCGATTCAATTTATTGATTTAACGGGAAATTAGATTTGATTTATATTTGTTTGGTGTATGTCTCTATAGTTCTAACATTTTGTTGATTCGAATACATTTACGTGACGCTATTATTTTTCTTGTTTTTATTTGTGATTTTAATTACATTATGTTTTATGTGCAAGTTCAGTCAGTTTGTGATTGGACATGTGCTGTAGGTATTCGTTAAGCTAGTAATTTGAACTTCATTATGCTTAACGTGTCCCTTTTGTTGACAAAAATCCGTTTTTTATGACATCAATCATTTATGCATATCAAGTTACTTTGGTTTGATCTCGTCTCATATGAAGTGTAGTATCATGATTTTGTCATATTGTCTGCATTGTTTCCAGGGATTTCGTTGAAGACTCAAGAACTGTATGCAGTTGTATTTCTGGCTCGGTACCTTGATTTGTTCACCGACTTCATTTCGGTTTATAACATTGTGATGAAGCTTGTGTTCATTGGAAGTTCTCTAGCAATTGTATGGTGCATGAGGTTTCATCGTGTTGTAAAGCGATCCTATGACCGTGATCTTGATACATTCAGACACTATTTTCTAGTAGGAGTTAGTTTGCTTTTAGGGCTCCTTATTCACGAGAAGCTTTCATTTCAGGAGGTGTGTTTTTCTTCTCATAATGGGATTATTTCAAGTTATTTCATCTTGTAGAATTCTTCAAATTCTGCACTGAGCTAGTTATCACTGCAGGATTGTATTTATATGGCTGTTTAATTTATTAAGACTATGTTTCTTCAGGTGCTTTGGGCGTTTTCAATATACTTGGAGTCAGTCGCAATTTTGCCACAGTTGGTGCTATTGCAAAGAAGTGGAAATGTGGACAATCTAACTGGAAAATACGTTTTCTTTCTCGGGTATGTATTTTTACTAACACATTGGCTAATTAAAGACTACGTTTTCATTTGGAAATTAGGCTTGTCCTTCTTGTTATTTGCTTTACTCGATTAGCCATTTGATTCATACAAGTTGTGTAATCAAGACTCCCATTTTTTATCTCTAGAATCTCTATAATGACGATCAAATTTTGATGTATAGTATCACTCAGACATTATACAAATTGTGAGCTAGTGTAAATGATGTACTGTTTGCAGGGCTTACCGTGGATTTTACATCTTGAACTGGATATATCGATATTTTACCGAAGCTCATTTTGGTCGATGGATTTGTAAGTGATAAATGGATTTACATTGTGTAAGCTTTTGTATTTGACTCATTTACCTTCTTTTTTCGCAGCTGTTGTTTCTGGACTTGTACAAACAGCTCTTTATGCAGACTTCTTCTACTATTACTTTATCAGGTTTTTTCCATTGTCATAAGCTACACATATCCTCTTGTTTTTTTACTTCTATTTAGCTCTAAGAATCCATCTTTTCTCTGGCAGCTGGAAAAACAATGCAAAACTGAAACTACCATCATAAGGTAAATCGAGCATATATGCATCCTCGTGGCACGCCTATCTTATACGAGAGCGATATCCGAATTCTTGTTCTTTTGGTGGATATGTATTCTCTGTAAGTTCTTTTTTTTGTGAACTCCTGATGGGAATTGTGCTTGCTAATCAGTTATTACTATCTGGTGTGTTTTATTATGCAAAATGAGAGCAAAGCAAATTTTTTGAAATGTAGATTAATGGTTAAATATTAATATTACAACTAGAATAACTCTTACATGCATTTTCATCATATGAGTTAGATGAGAGCAAAAGTACTAAAACAAAGGGTGATGTTTGTCTATTGCACTCTAATTTACGGGTTATGTAAATGATATGTTCTCCAAATTATAAAATTATAAATATAATGTATTTTTTGAGTAAATATGTGTATTTATATCTCTCTAATTTCAGTTAAATGTACATAAGATATATCAAGTTATTAGTATATTTATTATTAACACTCTAATTGAGTAATAGAGTATCAAAAATAAAAATAAATGATATTAATCATTGACATGATATTCTCTAATTTTGTAAATTGAGGGAGCAAGTACTGTTTATGTAATTTTCTAAATAAACAAATATTTGGAAAAGCTCGTGGCGGCAACAGATGAGCTAAAATGCTCGTGAGCATGAAATATTGTGATAAGAGTAACCGATTCGACCTATCATTATTTGGATGGGTATATCGTCGGTATCAAAACGTGGGATAATTGTGATGAAAACCGATCGCATACTTCAAGAATGGATCAACGGTATATCATGAATCAGCAGAAGCCGGTGGCCGCAGTCTCCGAAGACGATCAAGCCACTGGTCCTCTGTGACCTGATCGGCCCATTCGGGGAGTGTGCCACCGAAAGATACGCCGCGCATGGCCTCAATCACCCTGACAGAGTTCTCCGGCGGCAAGGGAGCGTTGCGTCGCCGCTCGTCCTCCTGGAAAGCACTTTCTGTCTCGCGCTCCGATTCGGCCTCCTCTTCCTCGCTTTCATCTTCGTCGCTCAAATAGAGACTCGATACTCCATTCTGTGCAATGCCGTTCGGGAGATGATAGTCGTGAGTAGAGATCTGCTCTTCATCGGAAAGATATTCGTCTTCCTCTTCTGTGGCGTCGGAGATACCGATTGAGGGAATTGGCTGGTAGTATTCAGGCGAATCGTCGGAATTCGTATCGGAATCGCTACCGTATGCACCGCCCTCCGCCGCGAAAACGTCCACAGCGTTCATTTTAGGGATCCTGATCCCAATTTCCCAATTTCCCAACACCCAACTTGATCCGAAAGAATTCAATATACAAAATAGTGTTTCAAACCGGCTGTTGATGAATTCCAAACAGGTCCAACCGAGTATTCCTCCAGATCCGGGCTTCTGCTCCGAGCTTGAAACTCCAGAACGCCAGAGAGAGCAACGCCGTTGATTGTGGCGGAGAGGAGAGGCAGATTTGATTAGGGCTTTTCTTAATGCTTGCCCATTGAACAAACCATTTAGATCACCATGACTGTCAATTTAGGTTTTTGTAGATATAAAATCCTGACACTTAAAAGTCGTAAAAATGGAAATAGAGATACTTTATTTCTAAAGTATCCATCAGGACACATTAATGACAACGTATGATTTAAAAATTAAAATTTAATAAAACATGAACGAAAACAATAATATATATAACGAAATATGAATTGTTTAAATTAAATATATAGTAAATAAATAAAGTAATTATGTGTAAAATTATAAAATGAAAAATAATTTAAAGATATAATATATATATTAAATAATAGATACGGGTATTATAGATCGGACACAGAAACATATGCCTGACATATGTAAAAACGTAGATTTTTTAAAAAATGGAATATCTGTACAACTTAGTTGTCAATAATATTAATATTTCTTTATTTCTCTCAATAATTAATATAATTTTAGAAATTTTAATATAATTTTTGGAAATTCACATGGATAATTTATAATTAGTAAAGTAATAAGATACTTGTATATAACCGAACTAAATCATATACGTAAAATCGTAGTTCGATTATTAAACGAAAATCTCTTCTTGGTCCAATGGTATGATCATTGGTTTTTAATATATATATATTTGTAATATTATATAATATTTAATGATAAAATAAATTTAAAAATCTAATTTCTTCATTAATTAATTTGTAAATTAGCCAAAATTCTGATTTTTTCCTTATTTTATTGAACATTGACTAAAATTTAGGCGGTTTACATTAATAGATCGATTTGATCTATTTGTAGCATGTAGATCGGAATCGAACCGTTTTTTGAGTGAGTTGACCCAATTAGGACAAATTCAATGGTCCAAATAGATTTCAAAAACCATGTACATGAAAGCTGATTTAGTGATGGTTTACCGATACTTGTTGGCGTGTATATCCATTCGACTAATTGACTTTTTTGTAAAACTCTCAATAATCATTTAATACCTCTAATTTAAACAATCAATAAGATTATTAATGAGATCATTTTGAAAGAAACTACACAATCAGGAAAATGTATTAATTTTAATTATACAGCAAGAAAAAAAACAATAAAAATATATGTTGTGTATTTACTTACTTACTCAGGTGCTGAAGAAATCAAAGTTGAACCCAAATGGTAACTTTCACTTGCTTGGTCTGAAGCTTCACCCGAGGGACGTCGCATCCCCGCCCCACGACGGAACACAGTCGAGCACTCTGGCAACTCACCAAGATCCGCGAAAAGGGATTCATCCTCCTCCGGCATAGTGAAAATCATAGCTATATCATTATCATTACCATCAATACAACTCGTAGAATCGATACAAATCGCAGGCTCGAAATCGTCAAACCACCAAAAATCAGCATCGTTAATCAACGGCCCTTCATCGAGATTCGGGAGCTTGTAATTGAGAGGGGGTTGAACATTTTCTACCTCAACCTCAACTTTAGGTATAATCTCTTCTTCATCTTCATCTTCGTCTTGAGATATTGCGGTAACGGGGTTCATTGTTTCTGGTGACGGTATAACGGGAATGCTTTGGAGATTCGTTCTAAAGGAAGTCGGGGAGTTGTGGTTGTGATCGCTTGTATATGTTACAACGAGCATAGTCGGATCAACTCTACTTCTTTCAACTTGTTTTCTTGCAGGACATCCCTTTGCGCTACTGCACTTGTAATAACCTCTACAAAATTTTTACAAAAACACGCTTCTTTAAAATGATCACACATTTTAGGGATTTCGTAAAAAGTACAATCAAAACCGATATATTTGTAGATGATTCGATTTAGTGAGTTAGGATTACCTAGGATAAGGGGATCCTTTGATCGGCTTCTGTCCGTACTTTCTCCATGCCCACGAATCGGGAGGCGGAGAACTCATATGATCACCTTTCAACCCGATACTTTCGGATTCTTTGATCGGTATCAATACAACTTTCTTATGCATCCCTTTTCTACTGTAAAAAAATCAAGATCCATTGAAATAGTAAACAACCCCACATCGAATAATCACCCAAAAAGATCCCAAAACCTCAAAACAATAAAAAAAACCTTCTTTTCGAGATGTTTTTGACATCACGGGAGAGTGATCGCCATGTATGATCTCCTGCGATCTTTTCAGGTGACATGTCGACTTCAACGGAAGCTAACTTTATGCAGTTTTTTGTGTCCATATTATCGGTTCCGGTTAAGTCTAAAGAAGCATGATGAGAATTGGGAAGTAAAATGGCACAAATAGAGAAGAAGAAAATGAAGTTAAGGTGTAGGTTTATAGATAGAGGACGTGCAAGTGCAGGAAAATGTTGAAGAATCAATCAACATGTAAATGATAATTTATTACAAAGCCTAGCTAGAAGCATCATCCCTAATGCTTAACCAGCCAGTTTTCATCTTAATATATTCATAAATAAATATATAAATTTGAGTTTTGGTACTTTAAAGTTGTCTAGATTCGTAATTTACATCATTTTTTTAAACATCTCAATTTTGTATATTGTCGATTTTGATCTTATGAATGAAATTAACCCTAAATTTATAAGTATATTTCATGTTGTGTTTGAAATATCTAATAAGAGTTAAACATATAAAAATTATTATATTTTGCAATGTTTTCATAATGTTTTATATATTTATACCAATGGGTTTTGTTAGGTTTTGATTCCATAAATAATTAAAATAATAATAAAATATTTATTATTTGAAAATCTAAAATATAATTGATGAGAACTCTAGGACCGGGTACCTTGTGATGGGTAAGGCCCAGTAACGATTGGACCAATCCAAATGGCGAAAATGAATCCTTATAGCCCATTCCACACCTCCAATAAAGAGCGGTCCGATGTTCTACTGAGGACCGAAAATGACCTTAGCGGAATAAAGCGTTTTCTGCCAGCTGGCACTTGGGTTCGGTTCGAGCAGTTACAACTCACGTTTACCACGCTTCGGGCCTTCCCACGTTTACCACGCTTCGGGCCCGATCACGTTTACCACGCTTCGGTCCCAACCTCGTTTTACATCCCGCGATAACAACCTCTAACAAACCTGTCAGAGGCGGTTACAGAGCGTGATTTACACTCACTAAGAACTCTATAAATACAGGGCCAGACGACGGAGATAACAGGACCCTTTGGACGTGGAAGAATAGGCTGTTACTCTGCCGGATTCTTATCGCTTTCTTTACCTCGTCATTTTCATTAGCCTTTCTTGTATAAACTTTGAGTTATTTAATTAGTAAGCAGACTAAGAGCATAATCAGCTCTTAGTCGAGCGGTTTTCACCCCAGTTCTTGGGGTTTCCACTATATATCGTCGTGCACTACTTTGTTTTTAGCTTTTGATCGTCTTCCACACTTAAAAGAAATCTGAACCGAATGCGTTTTGTTAGGTTTTGATTCCATAAATAATTAAATAATAATAAAATATTTATTATTTGAACATCTAACAATGATATTAAATTTATATTTTAGGTGTCAACTTATATTTCCTTCAATGTAAAATATGCATCAATCGGACTACAAAATTCTAGATCGGTATAAACTGATGATATTTAATTCATACTTATTTTGAGATTTTTCAATTTATCTCTTTTATATGAACATATTACAAAGAAAGAATTAAGAGTTAGCATGATTAATATTAGTCATTGATGAATTTAAACATTAATAATCAAATATATACAAATTGAAAATTCCCGAGTTCAAAAGATAAAAAAATATGATTTATTTATATGATGTGATCAACTAATGTTTGAAATCTCAAGAATATAACATAAATATATAAACTTTATGGATAATTTCATCATAAAAACCAAAATTGATGAATGTATTTAATTTGTAGTGTATTAATAAAGAATGTAAATTAGAATTTAAAAAACTAAAACTTAAATTTTTCCCTAAAAATATATTTATGATAAAATATACAAAAATATTTTTGTAAAATGGAGGGAAAATGAAAACATCCATAATATTAATGAGAAAATAGCATATTTGGTCTCAAAATTTCAGGATTTTGGTAATTTTTGTCTCCAAACTGTAATTTGACATCAATAGTATATTTTGATCATTTTGACAAATACATTATTTTTTATTAGGAAGGATGATATTTAAGGTTTAAATGATTGCGTGATTTGACAAATTTGATCATTAATATTTCTTAATTTTAGTAAATCTAATTCTCAATTTTGTTCGAATGCAAAATTAGTTCTCGTACTTTAATTTTTTGGCAAAATTAAAAAACATTGCAGATTAAATTTATCAAATTATACAAAATATATGAACCTTAAATATCATCCACCCTAATATATTAATAGATTAAAGGCTCAAAGAAGCAAATAATATGAAAAATGGAAGTTTCATCTTTAGGAGACAAAAAATGAAATTAAATTATATGAAAACCAGATATAATTTATTTTATTATCTTAAAATAAAAACATAATATGTTATGTAACATAAACATAATTAATCCAACAAAAACATTTTGACATATTTATGTAATATGTTACATGAATATGAATGTTTGAAAAAAATACAATTATCGAAAAAATGTTGGAAAAGAATATAAATATTTTAATCAACGAATCATTAATGATATCGTGCAACCTAGTTTAATTTTATAAATTTTATAACATAAATATTAAATGATATAATGCTAAAATATCGGAGCTTGTTTTCCAATTTTGATTAGCTGCCCCTAAGTATGGTTTGATGGTGTATTAATTTTATAAGCATATGAATTTAATTAAGCAAGTACTTAAAATGAATGCTTATGTATTAGCTTTCAAATAACAATATCTTCTTTAATTAAATGTGTTTAATTCTTGCAAAGTCTCTCTTCTATGCCAGTGGAATCTAGATATTTATCGCCTATTTCCAAATATAATTATCAAAGCTAATAAGCTAGCTCGTGTTTGGATTCGTAAATACTTATAATTAATATTTTCATAACGTGAAACATTAGAATGTAAAGAATTAGAAAACGAGAACTTAGATTTGAGAAGTTTTAATATTTTAACGTTGCACATATTATTAATAATAAAATTAGGGAATAACTATTAAAAAATTAAAATAAAAAACGTATGTATAATTTTTTGATTAATTTCAATTTTAATTCTTCAAGTTTTCAAAATTCGCAATTTACATCATTCATATAAATATTTGATATACCCCATGGGATATCATTGGATACCGAAAAATATATATTATAATATTTTTTTTAAAAAAATATTATTTATATTACTTTAAGGGTTAGCAACATGAGAAAGCCTATGTCTCGACTCAATAATCCAATATCGAATGGTATAGCACAAATATATCGATTTTCCACGAAAAACCTTGTATCATCGATAACCGTCCCGTATGAAAAACATTGCAAAATATAAACTTTTTTATGATATTAACTAAGGTTATATATAGTGAGTACATCACATAAAAATATGTTTATCATTTAGGGCTAACTTCGTCTATAATGATGAAAATTGACTACAATATTAAGTTGATGACCTTATTTTTAACGTGTTTAGATTAAAGATGTAAATTGTGATTCTATTATTTTGGAAAGACTAAAAATGAAATTTATCGTGTAATTATATATTCATAACAAAATATAACCATTATTATTACACAAAAAATTATAGTAAAAAATGAAAGAGAGAAAGTTTGAGAAAGCGAAAAATGTATTAATGAAATCGAAATACATGTTTCAATTGATGTGTATGTTACAAAGTTTCATAATACGTGTTAATTTATTAAATATAGTGTTTATGAACAACTTTGCTTATATTTTATATACTTAGTGAATCCAAATCATATGAAATTCATAATATTTTTAAAAATGAAATTACTTGCGAAATAACACTTAGTATTATGAATAAATAACATCATATTGTAATGTTTTTGCAAATATTTCACCATTCAATAAATTAAGCAATTGGACCCAGTAAGATCAAATTTTAAAAAACTAACAATAATCTATGTAACGTATTAATATTTTAGTAATTTATATAAAAATTATATTATTTAGAATGCTATTCATTTTGGTACATTATGCACATGACGCCGTGTGCCATGTGGAATATTATTAGGTAATATATAAGGGTAAGTTAGTTTTTAAATAAGGTACTTAAAACTATTATATTATATTAAATAAATTAAATTCACAACACGTAGTGGGGACTAGATGAATTCCACGGTCAGCATACAATTAGTTATGCTTTAATTAATCTTGATTTGCGTGTAGCCTCCGCTTTCATGTTTCCCTTATTTTGTAGTTAACTCATAATTAATGATTTTTTTTCGGTAGATTAATGGGGAAGAAAATTCTTGCCCGTTAATTAATCTCGTTTATTTTAATATAAAATAAAGTCAACTAATTTCATTGATTTTATTTGTTAATTAATTTATTTGATGCTCGAATATTCTTCATTACTTGTTTCGCAAGCCCTCGTTGTCTAGATTCATATTCCCAAAGCGTAAAATTAACTGCCCACCGGCTTAGGCAATAAAATAATTAATCCTTTCTAACCAACAAAAACTATAAAATAATAAGTTGTGTTGTTTTGAATAATATGTTCATAAATTAGTAGTATTCAAATAAATTAAAATTTGATAAACAAACCCGACCCAATTAACACGTGACCGTGAACTTCACCCACCGGACCCAAATTTTAAGACCACTAATAGGGATAGCCGTGAGTCTTGACCCCTTGTATGTCGTGGGTTAATTATGTGTTGGGGTCTATACATAGGTTTAAATCAAAATTTTATTTATATTATCATATAAAAAAATTGAATTTTTTGAGCAATTATGAAAATACTCAAATTTCAACGTTTGTGGATATGTTGTTATGTTTTTCGAATTTTTATTCAAGTTTGTTATGTTGTTCGAACGGTGTTCATGTTTTAATTTGCACGAACAAATACAATATAAATTAATCAAATAATGTATGTTTATGAAATGTTCACACTTCTTAAGAGCATAATTGCTAATATATTTTTATTTTATAAATTAAATAATGTATTGTAATTTGAGTGAACTATCCTGTTGAAAACAACATGCTACTTAGTAATTGTTAACCTTGAAAATATTATAAAATATTCTGTTTGGGCTTACGGGTTGGATTATAAAATGGGCTTTATTAGGAAGAGCGGCCCGATTATATTCGGTGTCTTTTCATCTTCGTGGAATAGCCGGGCCGTTATTTCTGCAACTTTCATTGAAGTTTAGAGCTCTTGTCGTATTAACCTAATTTCGCGAAGAGTATTTGCGCGTTTTGGGTTTGATGATTTTCTTATTACTTTAGCTTGTAGTTCAGCGGTTAGTCATTCGCATGGCTGGGGTTCGCAGCTTGGTTGATTTATGCATGACTGTCATTGCAGATGAAGTTAATGGTGATTATTAAACGACTATTACGGTTAATAGAAGAGTTATAGTTCCATATTTAGTTTTTTCGGTTATTTCGTTCTATTAGGAGGTTTTGTAAAGTGTTTTTTCGTCCATCATGCAGGAAAACAGGATGATTATTTTCTTTCAGATATTTATGAACTCCCATGGGAATTGCTGGATTGTTTGTTAATGCGCTTGACACCTTTAGCTTTAGAGAAGTTGCAAGAGAAGTGGTTAGAATTGCAGTTTTTTTTCTTGATATTAGTGTTATATGGCTTTCGTCTAGCCGCATTTGGGATATCCTGCTATATACTGGAGAAATTTATCACTGTCTTTAATCCCTTTTGTAGGCCGTTTGAACTGAACAGTGCACACAATTATGGCTACCATGGACAAGGTCGAAAACGTAAAAGGTTTCTGAATAAATTTTAAATTTTCATAACGAGTAAGGTGACTGAGAAAAATAAATTTGCAAAGCTGTCAAAATGATGTTTTTAGTTTCTCAGAAGAGGGGTGTTGGATGTTGCATGGAATCAACTTTATTCGATTCGTTGGCCTTGTTCTCATCGGTATGGAGAATCTGATAATGAAGAGGAGGAGTCAGTTGATGATTGGCGGCAAGAGTATTGGGGGAGACACTTGCAAGAGTATTCTCTATAATTTTAATCTAACTGATGACACTTTGATAGCTTCGATTGACTATTTTAATGAGCAAAACATAATTCTGGTTTTTTGCTAGCTGTGTGGATACTGTAGCAGAAACAGCTTTGCTGCCATCTTATTCTGGTTCAGTCGGAGAAATCAAGATCCAAGGTTAGATGTCTCACTCTTGTTACCCATTATGTTTTTTCATGCCACTTAGAATGCTTGATTAATCCCTTAACTCTACTAATAAATATCCGAACCTTGAAAAATGTTGAAGTAACAATTAAAATTCCAGAAATCACTACCTCCAGCAGCTGATATGTACCTTACATTGTGCAGATCGCATATTAGAGCGTATTGGATATAAGGATCTTCTGTCCAAATCGACTTCTAGCTATCTGAAATTTTCTTGTCACTGCATTAAGTTTGCTAATTACGCAAGGTAGAAAGAAATAGGTGAATGTAATATATAGATTTGTTTTTAACAATGGAGAAGCTTTCCATCTCTTCTCAAGCATCTTTCTTTTTTTTATTGTGTACTCGTAGACTTATAAATCCCCCCTTTTTTAAAAAAATCAGCTTACTCGATGCTATCGTTTGTTCAAGTGCATTTGTTTCTGTTGCAGAAGTATGAAGCTCCCAAATCCTCTATTTTTTGCCGAAACATGTGTGAGTCTGTCAAATTTTCTGATTCTTAATAGAAACAGCAGGAATAGGAATGGAACACAAAAAGATGAATTACAGTTCAGCCATCATCCTTCTTTGCATGAACATATCGTAGCTTTAAGTTATTGTAAATGACCCTCTGAAAACTAAGAAAATAACGATAATTCTTTATGTTCCATTTTCGATTATTTACTGCTACATCTTTTGCTTTCTAGACCTGAGGTCCATCTCACGTATTTAATTTTGATCTGTTACTGTGCTGCAGGACTTGGTACGTTGTTGTAAGTTGGTGAACCTGGAAATCCAGTGGATTAAATCTAATGATGATGTTAGCCTGTCTTTATTTTCACGCATAATTGTTTGAATCATTACATCATAAGATGGGAACACAACATCCTAATTTTTCCAGGTTGATGGTCTATGTACATTATTGAAACAGAACAAGGAAACTTTAAAATTAGTTTATTTTATTCACTGCAAGCTATCTCCATCCTCGATCGATGCGATTTGTGATTCACTGCAAATGAAGGATCTTCAACTACATGGAGTAGAGCATTTCACTATTAAAAGATCAAGTCTCGCTCAAACTGATTTATCTCCTATGCTACATGGCTTTGCTTCTTTCTTATGTTTTGGGAAGTATGTACACTTGCATATTTTTGTTATTTGCCTTTCTTCATGTGACCAATGTATTTTTTGCAGGCACTTAGTGTCTTTAACCTTATGCGATGCTCATCTGGGACGAAATTTCGTATGGGAAACTTTGAATTGTCTCCTGAATACTCCAACTAGTATTTCTGCTCTAGACCTTTCTGAAAATGATGTTAGCTGCTAATGCTTTATTTCACTTTATGCTTCATAATTTGTCTCATTTTGATTTGAGACATTCTCTTAGATCTCTGGTTCCTTTTCTCGGTTGAAATGTATACCTGGTAAAGGGAGGCCGCAACTGTTATTGCGAGTGCTCAACTTAAGGTTTAAATTTTCGCGAATACTTTATTTTCTTATTATTTTTTCATGAGTTCAATTTGGTGTCTGAACAGTTATTGTGCGTGTGCCATTTGCAGGGCTTGCAACTTAAAAAAGGAAGACATTTACAGCCTTAAAAAACACACTCTGGTTCATCTCCCTAATTTGCAGGATCTTGATTTAAGTGATAACTTAATCGGAGATGGGATCAGGTTAGATGAACTTCACGCAAAATAATATGCGGTTTCATATTTCGTTGTGCACTCATTATTTTTGCTTAATTCATATAAGCTTGATTTTTCAGGAGCCTTATTGTGTATTTTTCCGAGACGACAAATAGAGACTTGCGATTTTGCGATCTGAAGCTTGAGAATTGTGGCCTTTATTGCAAGGATGTCGCTGAGCTTCTAGAAGTTCTTTCAAACATGAAAAAACCTCTTAATCTACTCTCAATCAAAGGCAACAGGCTCGGAAGGTATAGTACTGTGAAAAGTTTTCTAAAATTACAATTTCCCAGGTTTTGGTGCTTTCTGTAGCCAGTTTGGATCACCATTCGGAAAATTTCTATGCACTGGGATTCGGTCACTTGATATTGGATATGTTGGGCTTGGTTCTTCCGGCTTTGTCGAAGCAGCCAAAGAAATAACCAAAGAAATAGAAATTGAACACATAGATATAAGGTCCTCTATTTTTCTCTGGTTTTGCCACCTTTTATTTAGCCTTTGAAATTCGTCTCTTACGTGTTACTACAGCAATAACGTAGGTAGGATCGAAGCAGCACGGTTTGTTTCGATCGTAGTGTCACATGCTCGTAACCAAGTTGCAGTTTATGCACGAGATAACTTAATGCCTGCAGAAGCTTTGTCTATAATTTCTCAAGGCTTCAGAACTGCCAAAGGTAAATTGTTTCCCATTTAAAGAATTTGAAAGTGTTTGTTTCTTTAGGTTGTTTGTGTAATATGCAGGAAAAGTGAAGCATTTGAATTTGTTGGGAAATAGTTTCTCGAGTGTAGAAATTGAGTCATTTAAAGGGGATTTTGTTAATGGCTGCTGCACACTTGAAATTTCATCGTTGAATGATGGAAATGAAGCATATGATTATGATCCTTAACGAGCACACAGCTGGTTTGATTTCAAATGCAAATGCAAATGCAAATGCAAACGCAAACTCAAATTGCGTTTGAGTGGAACAATTAGATCAATTAATTATTTGAGAAAATTGTTTGTTTAGTCTTTAAAGTTTTGTGATTAGATAAATGTGTTAATCAAACTTTAATATAAATAATCCCTATATTTTGATTGTATAAAAATAATTCTCAATATTTCCTATATGTAAGCTTTTAGGATTAATATGTAAAACATATTAAGTTTTTGGGATTAATTTTGTAGTTTTACTTTAGAAATTAAAAATTTAATTTGTTAAAATAAAAATTATTAAATATCATGAAAGGATGATTCCATAAGGCCTTCTACAATGTTGTCGTCCAGAAATCATATACCTCATCTTTTTTCAACGCCACGTTATTTTTCTATTTCATCAATATTATCTTTAAATTAAAAAATAATAACTTAAGTAACATAACAACAATCTTGTCCGAATATTTATTATTTTAATATTATATTTGATTACTTATTCATATTATTAGGAAAATAAAGATTATTTAGCAAACGGACAAATATTTAATATACGAAATTATTAATACAACAAAGTAGTACAAACCAAGTAAACATGCAAAATCGTGTAAAATTAACTTGTGCGGAAATTAGTCCACATATGCTCGATCAAGTCAAGTTTAAGGCGCCGATGAACTCCAATATCTCTTGATTTAGTAGAACGTAAGAGATATCCTTGAAATGATAGATCATCGTGTGTGAGATGAGTTGGTGGTTGTTGGTATCATTAGTTTGTTCGAACAATATCGGATCTGGAGTAATAACATGACCTCGATCTTCCACAATCATATTATGTAAGATAATACAAGCGTACATAATATCCACCAGAGTTTGTTGATCTCATACTCGTCCCGGGTTAGTAATAATCCCAAATCTTGCTTGTAACACTCCAAATGTGCGTTCTACATCCTTCCGTGCACTCTCTTGGTGAGCAGCAAACAATCGGGCTTTTTCAGTTTGAGGTAGAGTGATAGATTTAACAAAAATATGTCATTTTGGATATATTCCATCAGCTAAGTAATATCCCATATTGTAAATATTACCATAACTGAGAATTGAACTTGTGGTGCAGTACCTTTGTGCAAGTCATCAAATAAAGTTGAATGACTAAGAACGTTTAAGTCATTATTTGCTCCGGGTGTTCCAAAAAAAGAATGTCAAATCCATGTATCAAAAGAAGCAATCATCTCTAGTACGACAGTAGAAAATCCTTTATCACGACGAGTATATTGACATTTCCAAACCACTGGATAATTTTTCTACCTCTAATGCATATAATCAACACTACCAAGCATGCCTGGAAACCCACGCTGTTCTCCCCATATCAGCAAGCGTTGAACATCCTCTGGAGTTGGACGTCTCATGTACCTTGCCTCAAAAGCAATACGAATTGCTGAAATAAAATGTCTAAGACACTCNGATCGTAGTGTCACATGCTTGTAAACAAGTTGCAGTTTATGCACGAGATAACTTAATGCCTGCAGAAGCTTTGTCTATAATTTCTCAAGGCTTCAGAACTGCCAAAGGTAACTTGTTTCCCATTTAAAGAATTTGAAAGTGTTTGTTTCTTTAGGTTGTTTGTGTAATATGCAGGAAAAGTGAAGCATTTGAATTTGTTGGGAAATAGTTTCTCGAGTGTAGAAATTGAGTCATTTAAAGGGGATTTTGTTAATGGCTGCTGCACACTTGAAATTTCATCGTTGAATGATGGAAATGAAGCATATGATTATGATCCTTAACGAGCACACAGCTGGTTTGATTTCAAATGCAAATGCAAATGCAAATGCAAATGCGATGTTTTCCGTTTTTTGTAAAGATGGGTTTCGCAGCAACTTATACTAATAACTAATCTACATTTAACAATTTTTCAAATTCAGTCTAATTTGTTTGAGTGGAACAATTAGATCAATTAATTATTTGAGAAAATTGTTTGTTTAGTCTTTAAAGTTTTGTGATTAGATAAATTTGTTAATCAAACTTTAGTATAAATAATCCCTATATTTTAATTGTATAAAAATAATTCTCAATATTTGCTATATGTAAGCTTTTAGGATTAATATGTAAAACATATTTAGTTTTTGGGATTAATTTTGTAGTTTTACTTTAGAAATTAAAAATTTAATTTGTTAAAATAAAAATTATTAAATATCATGAAAGGATGATTCCATAAGGCTATTTGTAACGGGATAAGGGTGTATTTCACATCAATTCATCTCGGAGAAATACGTCCGTGGACAAGGGTTTGGTACCCTTTGTTCACTGAGCTTCTCCCTTCTTTTTTAAAAAAAATTATTTTTATTATATTAATTAATATATTTATATATAATTTAAATATTTTATAATTAATATATAATCGTTTAAAATTATTATTTAATTTTGATAATTTGAATGTTTAAGATTTAATAGTTTTCAAATAAATATAACAAAAACAAAGTATGAAGTAATAAAAAAAATAAATTAAAATATTGAAACGAAATATAACGCACCGATACAAATTAATAAGCAAATATTAAATGTTTTAAGTTATTTGACGCACCGATAAAAAATGATTTTATTTGACACATATGGAATACATTTTATTTATCAATTTTAAGTATATTTGTAACAATTTTAAATAAATATTTTTAGTTAATTTATTTTAATATTAATGTAATATAATATTAAATTCGATAAACTTTTAATATTTATATTGAATTAAAAATATTAAAATTGAAATGTAATATTTAATGATAAATAATATAATAAAATGATGAATTTTATGAGATAGAAAAATAAAATAAAATTTAAAGAAAGAGAGTATGATATGGATGAAAGAGAAATAATTAATTATGTGAATGAATAAAAAATTTTAGATATATAAAGATAATATGATATTGATGTGAAAGAATGATAATATGTATAGAGATCTTAAGAATATTATAGATAACATAAGAATTTCTAATATGGAATTTGTACCCAAAATTCAAATAATTATATTTATTGTTATAAAAACTGTGGTTAGAAAGGTGACAAATGGACGTGAAGAATGGTTTTGCTTGTGAGGCGGCACTGAAAACCGTGTTTATCAAACCAATGCCAGAGAATCCCTTATCCTGAAATTAACATAAATTACAATTCCGGAAAATTAAATTAATAATCACACAGTAATATTAGGCCTTCCACATTCTGGACCGCCAAGGTATAGAGGAGGGAGAGTGTCTCATCCCTCACACACACTCTCCTCAAATTTTATTCTAAAAATTTTTTTTTAAAATTAAATTAAAAAAATTATAAAATATAAAAATTATAATATTATTTATAAATAATATTATAATTTTTATGTATTTGATGTGTAAAAAAATAAATTTAAAAAATTATAAGTGTCCGGATATTGTTGTAGAGATAATAGGAAAATTATTTTAAAAATTAAAGAATGATGATATGTACAGAGAGAAAACTGATGTAGAGAAGAGAATGAAGTTTCCATGGCGGATATGGTTGTGGATGGTCTGACATGCAATAAACTTGTTAAATCAACCAAATCAAACTTCCATTTATCTAAATACATCATAATTCTTATACATCAAATATTTGCATAATATCGTTAACTAAAATTAATACTCACCTAAAATAAAATTCGTAATCTTTAAAAAATTTCAATTTCTCTATTTCATATCAAAACAATACAAATCAGTAATATTTAAAATTAATTAATTAATGTACCAAATCATTAAAAATAAACACCCTCATTCCAATTTGCAATAGAATTACTATTGCTGGTTGTAGAACATCCCAGAAACTTCAATAATGATGATGACTGGTTTAAGCATCTAGAAATGAATTGCTTTGTTCCTGAGTCCGAGAGTAAGGATGCGGCCGCCGATTACTCCGTTGCTGATTGGCCCAGTTTCGCCACCCTTGAACAGTAAGCTTTACTTTCTTTTACGATTACAAATTAATGAGTTATGGGTTGTTGTTTTGTTCAGAGATGAAGAGGATCTTATGGAGTTAGTATGGCATAACGATCAGGTGGTAGAGCAGAGTATAAAGAAGGGTTCCATTCGCGGCGAGGAACAGGTAAGTTTCAAAGAAGATGAGTGGGATTCATGGATATCATTTCCAGTCAAAGATTCCTCACTGGATAAAGATTTTTACGACCATACTTTCAATACCGATCCTCCGGATACGAACCCATCGGCGCTTGTAGGGTTCCCGAAATTGCAGAATTTTACTCTTTTCTCGAGGCTCCTCGGAACGACGACTAACGCCGGTTCAATAGCTAAACCGTCTGTTGGATCGACAGTGGTGGAATCTAATGAATCGCCGTTACTCCGGTCGGGAGTTGGAGACCAGTCTTATTCGGCGATGGAAAGCCGTAGTCATGTGAAGTTAGCCGGCTCCACTGGGTTCTCCGTAGCAAGCGTCGATCCCCAGGTGCAACCGGAAAATTCTCCGCCTCCCACATCGGAGAAAAGAAAACGCAAGGCAAAGGAAGGCGACGAGAGTAAGGTAATTTACAGGTTCGAACTTTTAGTCTCTAAAATAAGCATATTCCTTGGATTGGATTACAGTCCATCTTCACCGCTGAATGATTGTGATGTGGACATGGTCTGAGCCACTAATTTATATATATATGTTTGATGTATACAGTATAATGATGGAGAATCAAGTAAAGAGTCATGGTCGATCAAGAGCAAAAGATGTCGTTCAGCACAAGTTCATAATTTATCAGAGAGGGTTTTGATTAATCTTAAATTCATTATTATCTTCATAAAACTATTTTATTTGTGTAATGAATGCTTTTACTGATGCAGAAGCGTCGTGACCATATCAACGGGAAGCTGAAGCAACTTCAAGAACTCATTCCATGCTGCAACAAAGTTAGCACCAATTTGTACTAACTTGATCTCTATCTATAACTACTCGTGTAATTTTTGTGTGTGTTTGATCAGACAGATAAAGCTTCGTTGCTCGATGAAGCGATTCGGTACATGAAGTTTCTTCAACATCAAATGCAGGTTAAGTTCATTCTCTGATTTTGTTGAAATTATAGTTTATAAGATGTATGATATCATGATTAATTGACTTGATCTAGTCTTTTCGATGTGATTATTTTATTTTATGTACTATGCTATATCGTACCAATGTCAGTTCGACTTGAAAGGGAGCGTTTAAATTTATCCACATCGGTTGGAGAAATAGAAAATCTTCTAGTTTATAATAGAAGTGATATCATAAGTAATCAGTTTGACCAAACATTTGCAATGTGATTCACTTCTTTTATGGATTGGGCTACACCGACATTTTTCCGGTCAATTGAATCTTGAATTTTTACAACACCAACACTCTTTCAGCATATTGAATCTTGAATTTCTACAGCTTTTGCGTTTTATTTGCCTTGTAAAGAATCTCTTGTTTCAGATGATTTCGATGGTATATGGATCGGTTCCAATGATGATATACCCTGGAATGCAACATTATATTCCGACAATGCTCCCCGGTTCAACAAGGCCATCTTCGTCACATACCGGACCAATGTTTCATGTGCCGAGGAGTCAAGTAGGGTATCAAAATGTGCTAATTGGTGATACCAATCCGAAGCAATTTAGTGGAATAAACGAATCACAGGCAAGTTAATTTACTGGTGCATTGGCATTACTAATGTTTTTAGAGTTTGTTAATCGTAATGTTTCGCAGAATCGAGAGACGGGGAAGAGCAATGGAGTAGCGTCTATGGCAATGTCTTTGAATTATCACAAGACATATGATAAAGATTGTAGTTTCTAATGCACAATCAAACTCTTTACTTTCAAGTAATCTTTTAATTTCGGGTGAAATTTGGATTTTAGGTTAGATTCGAAAAATAAAATTTCGATGAAACAATTGAAATTTTATTGAAATTTCGGCAAACATGAATTCTTGAGTGAAGTGGATTTTTAAATAATCCAAAATGAAATCCAAAGTATCTAAGTTTATAAAATTAAGAATTTTATTTCATTGTAAACAAAAAATTTGAGGAATTCTAAAATCTCACCAAAATTAGATGAATACAAATCCATGCTTGAAGTTTTTTTTTATAAAAGATGGTATAAATTGTAATGGTGGCATGCAAATTTTGTTTCAATAGGTTTATTGTTTTTATATATTTGGTTTCAAAAGTTTTATAATTGTTAGTTCTTATCCCCAATTATCAAGATGGCGAAATAGATCTATATACTTTATTAATTTTGTTAAAATCAATTCTCAAAGTTATAATTGGTTTTACTATAATTGGTTACCAAAATTTTCAATTATGTTAATCGAGATCTTAGACCAAAATCAAATATATGAGATCGATTTTTCCACTTTGGAATCTTATTTGTCAAATGTTGCAAACTTGTAACATTAAATTTGTCAAAACATTGAAGTTAGAGGAATCAAAATGTCATTTCAAATTATAAAGATCAAATATGCTAAAATAATAAAAATTTGAACACTGAATGTGAAAAAAATTGAAATATGCATATAATTTTTGTCGATAACCCAATAGCATTACAATTGAGACGGTTATCCATTTATTCCTCTTATGTTCTTTTGCTTGGATAATATGTAAAGAAGTATTTTTATGATGACAATGCTATAGAGATGTATCAACTGTGCCACATTTATTACCATGGATTTATCCAACGGAAACGATACGCGGTCACACAAAAGATGCATGACTAACAGTATCCTATACGATATTATGAACTCTATGGAAACCCGTAATAATGTTATTTTTCGGGATATCACGGCCACAACATCTGAAGTGGTGGAAGAAGTTAGAATACAAAGTTTCACACGGTTGCATTGTCGGTCGAAACTAACGAAACTTAATTTGTATGAATGGTTTCGAGAACCTAACTTAGCTATTAGAAATGCATTGTCGTAATATTTGAACTCTTTTGTACATTCTTTTTACTTTATATGAAAAATTTGGTCCATAAAAAAAAATACCATTACAATTGTCTTAAAAATAGCATCTTTTGAGTTATTATTTATTAAAGATAATTCTAAATAATAACATTATTATTATAATTAGTAGCATCACATTATAACTACAATTATTATTAAATAATTAACAATAATAACCACGATGATAACTATGTTAATGGTGTAATAAATTAATATGCATGCTATTGCTATGTACAGTGTACACTATATTTTTGTGATTATACTAGTTTTATTAATGTTTGTATTATTGTAATCATAATGAGATGTTTATATCAATTTTTTAGTTGTATACTGCAAAGACCATTGAATACATTTAATTTAATTTTGAGAGGGTAATGATTCAATGTCAAAATAAAGAATACATATAAATACACACACTCATAGAATATAATATTTGTTGTCAATTATTAAATGCAATAAATATTTAACCTAAAGATGATCAAATTTGCATGTGACAATTTTAATATATAAAATGGTATTGTTTATATTAGTCACTTAAGAATATTAATTAAATATTATTAGGATACTTCAGTTAGATATTAATATGGGATTGTGATTTTAAAACACCAAACAAAATAGGTCAGTGCGATTATCGTGCGTTATTTTTGCTTTGTGTGTCACGTTAGAAATAAATAAAATATATTTTTTTATTTAAATAACTAATATCAAAGGCATTAACAACAATCCACACGAACACACGAGCACAAACATTATGATTCCAAATCACATACTTAAATAACACGCTAATTATACTAAATCTTCAAGGAGAAGGCATCGGAAAACCACCGGCACCGAAGGGCCCGAAGGTATCAGCGGAGGGAAAGCCGCCGGTACCGGCTGTAAAACCATTAGGAAGATTACCGACAGTTGTAAAACGACCTGGAACTGTACCGTACCCTGCAAAAGCACCGTTAGGTCCAGTTCCGGTGTAACCACCGGAGCCAGTAAAGCTATTTCCGCCGGTACTTGATCCCAAACCACCGCCGACTCCACCAAATGGGATTCCGTCGTTACCCATACCATTCATTCCTCCAATACCGCCCATGTACATGACGTTCTTCTCATCGAAAAAACTTCCTGGGAAAACCCTAATTCCTTCGCCATAACTTGTTGCAAGAAACGCAACAGTGAAGAAGAGAAGAAACCCTTTTGCCATTTGACACCTGGAGGCTGGAGTACATCAAATTAGTTGCCATCACATGATTTATAGAAATGGAAATTGAGGAGCAGTTGGAGGAATTAAATGTTTGAAATTAAGACACAGTCACTAAGTCCACATTTTTCTTACTTACCTGTACCTTATCATGTCGGATTTTTAATTTTATATTTATTAAAAAACGAAAAAATATTAATGAATTGACTATTTAGCTTAGACACTAGTAAGATTATAATTTTTTATCTATAAAATTAGCCAAATATAGAGTTATGAAGGGTCCCTATTCGATTAGGCTATATAGCTATCCAAGAAATATAAATTGAATGTATTAAAGATAAATTTATTCATTATATCATAAGCAACTTCATTGGAGTGATAAGCATCTCGATGTTCAAATTCGATAATGGATCTTACTTAGATGTCCCAAAACTAGTTATGGGAAGATTACTCTTCCATTCCATAATATTCTAGTTAAATGATATGAGATATCATGATTAATTGATTTGACAATAGATTAATTTCTTTTATAAATTGAGCTACAGATACTCTCATATCCTATTGAAATCTAAATTCTACATCTCTATGTCATACTTTTAATAATTCTATTTTATGTGAGCTAATATTGAATCTTCAAAATGATGTAACATATGGGGATTAGCATATAACAACCTTGAATTAAATCGGGTGGAGAAATCAATATGATTTTTTGTGCCAAAATAAATCTGGCTGATAAGATTCATTCTAGTTTCTATTAAAATTTAGATTTATTTACGCATTTTTTGGGTTGTGAATTAACTTGATGGTCCTCATATCAAGTGAATAATACTAGTCATTTATTATTAGATTATTGCCCATCATCTCAAAAGGCATCACAATATTATTACAATTTACACATGTCAAAGAATCATTACCCAATACCCAATCAACCAAATCTAAACCCTACACAAAAAAAGATGCGAGAATCATAAATATTAGCATTGAAATGTAGAGCTTAAACTTTAATAGATAAGAATTTTCTTGTCCCTGAACCTCCTTTTACAATCTTTAGTATCTTGATTATGTGATTGAGAACACCGGCACTTTTACGTGGAAAACCGGGAAAACTCCCGGAGGAAAAACCACGAGATCCCCACTGGATCTAATTCACTAATTATCGATTCTTTTATAGATACAAGATCAAAGAAATATCATCTCCCAATACCCCTCGATCCGAAGGACAAACTCTCTCGGGATATGCCATCACGGTCATAGCTGCAGCAGGTATCTTCGTCTTTCTTGCTTTGATCACAGAGATTTGATACTTGATTCTTGTTTCACAATCAGGTTGCCAAGAATTCGTCGATAACTCTGATTTCACCGCACACCACGTTCTGCTTAACTCCTCTGTTTTATTATGTTTTTTCAACTGCTGATTACTTTGATTTTGGGCCTCATTCATTTAACTTGGTCCGATAAGGGCAGTTTCGTGTTGTGGGCTGATTTTATCGGACTTGGGCCCATATATATATTTATATGTGCTTACTCTTCAAATCGCCCCCTCAGCTCATCACACGAACGGCCGCTGCTAGGGTTTAGGTCTCCTTCTTTCGGCCCTACCTTTGAAGCGCATAGCTGATGCTTCGCAGTGGGAACAACTTTGGTGAGAAAATCTGCTGGATTCGTCTCAGTAGGTACCTTTTTCAGTTTAATTTCTCATGTTTGTACTGCTTCTCTTATCCAATGTATTCTGACGTCGATATGCTTAGATCTAGTATGATAGGTTGCATTTTTGCTTAGTTCAATGACGCTTTGTGAGTCACAGTGAAGTTCTTCCATGACTATTCCAAGTTTAAGCTCGTTATTCAGTCTTTTAAGCCATATTAGTTCATTCTCTGCTTCAGTTAACGCCATCAATTCTGCCTCTATTGATGATAAGGCAACGCTTTTTTGCAGCTTGGACATCCAGGAGATAACCTCTGCATTTAGTAAGGAAATATACCCTGAGGTGGATCTCCGAGTGTCGAAATCCCCAGCCATGTCAGAATCGGAGTACATTTGTAAAGCTAAGTCTCCTTCTGCTCCATAGTTTAGTTTCATAGATCTTGTTCCACTGACATATCTAATAATCTTTAAAACTGCTTCCCAGTGTTCCTTGCCAGGATTTACCAGGAATCTGCTTGCTGAGGATACTGCATATGCCAACTTGGGTCTGGTGCAGACGACCAGATACATGAGGCTGCCCACTGCTGATGAATAGGGTATGTCCCTCATTTCATCTGTTTCTTTTTCTGTCATTGTCTCTTGACTTCTGCTGAGTTGCATTGAGTTAGACATAGGGGTTATCAGTGGTTTAGAGTCTTCTAAGTTGAATCTCTTCAAGGTTTGTTCAGCATATCTGTGTTGGGATAGACTTATCTGTCTTTTAGCTTTGTCTCTTTGGACTTCAATTCCCAATATCTTCTTCACTGGTCCTAGGTCTTTCATTTCGAATTCAGTAGCCAATGTTTTCTTGAGTCTGCTTATTTCATCTTTGTTGTGACTTGCAATAATCATATCGTCCACATAGAAGAGTAATATGCTGAATTTACTGCTCTCTGTATTTTTAAAATATACGCAAGTGTCACTTTCTGCCTTTTTGAACCCTTCCTTGAGCATGAAAGTGTCGAATCTTTTATTCCACATTCGAGGTGCCTGTTTCAGACCATATAAGCTTTTCTTTAGTTTACAAACTAATTTCTCAGTCCCTTTCTTGATGAAACCCTCTGGTTGGGTCATGTATATATCCTCTTCCAGTTCTCCATTTAAGAATGATGTTTTGACATCTAGTTGTTCAAGTTCAAGGTCTTTGTAAGCTGCAACTGCTAGAATTAATCTGATAGATGTCAATTTGACAACCGGGAAGAATACTTCAGCAAAATCTATCCCTTCCTTTTGAGTGAAACCCTTCGCTATGATCCCAGCTTTGTATCTTTGACTTCCATCTGCCTCTTGCTTTAGTTTGTAGATCCATTTATTTCCTAGAATCTTTCTAATGGGAGGGGGTTCCACCAGATCAAACGTGTCATTTTTCTTTAATGAGTCTCATTCTTCTATCATTGCTTTCCACCACGATTTACTGTTTTTTCTGTTTATAGCTTCTTGAAAACTCTCAGGTTCTCCGTTCTCGGTCACCATAACATAGTCTGATGTAGGATATCTTGTTGTTGGAATTCTGATACGGTTTGACATTCTGATCAGACTTGATTCTGTTTTCTCTGGTTCTTCAGTAGGTACAGGAGGCTGCTCCAGATCAATGTCTGTTGGATTCTCTGTATCCACACCTGAGTGGTAACTGGTAAGTTGCTTCTTGCTAGGTGCACTAGAATCTGAAAGGTACAATCTGAAACTCTCCTTTGCTGTTTATCTCTTCTGAATTTTTTTCTATTTCACTTGTCAAGTCCCTAATGGACTTAGTTTCCAAGAAACTCACATCTCTAGATCTTGTGACTTTATTAGTGATAGGATTCCAAATTTTATATCAAAACTCGGTGTCCCCATAGCCAATGAAAATACCTTCCTTTGCATGATCCTCTAATTTTTTTATGCTATCTTTAGAAACATACACTAGTACTTTGCATCCGAATATTCTTAAATGATCATATTTCGGAGCTTTTCCTTTCCACTTCCACTATGGAATTTCGAAATTCAGGGCTGAGGTGGGAGACCTGTTGATTAAGTAACAGGCTGTCACCAAGGCTTCTGCCCAAAATGATTTTGGCAGAGCTGAGGTTCTTAGCATGCACCTTACTCTGTCTAATAACGTTATGTTCAACCGTTCAGCTGTCCCATTGTGTTGTGGTGTGCCTGGGACTGTTGTCTCATGTCTGATTCCATAGTTTCTAAAGTAGGCTTTCATCTCATTTGATATAAATTCTCCACCATTGTCTGACCTGAAACATTTCAGTTTCATACCACTTTCCCTTTCTAAGTGCCAAATTTTCAGGTAGTCAATTACTTCATCCTTTGTTTTCATTGGATATACCCAGCTTTTCCTTGTGGCATCATCAATAAATGTCACAAAATACTTCTTTCCTCCCATTGATTCGATATCCACACTGCATACATCTGAGAATACCAATTCTAGCGGTTTCTGTTTGGTTTACATGATACTTTTAAAAGACACTTTCTGTTTCTTTCCAACTTCACAGCTCTCACATAAATCCTTGAGTCCACTGCTGTTTGTTGTTATCAGCTTCTTGTGTCTTAGAAGATTCATTCCCTTCTCAGATAGATGTCCAAGCCTTTTATGCCATAGTTCATAATCTGAATAATTCTGAATATGGTGTATTATTCCTGGAATAATTTTCAGTGATGTTTTGTACAAATTGTGGGTCACAGTTCCTTTAGTCACAATTAGGGAGCCTTTAGTGAGCTTCCACAGTCCATTTGCAATGGTGCTTGTGAAGCCTTCCTGATCTAGTGCATGTAGTGACAGTATGTTCAATCTGAGTTTGTGGATGTATTTCACTCCTTTTAGTGTCATTTTTATCCCCTGACTTGTTTCAATCTGAATATCCCATATGCCTTCAATATCTGCAGTAGTTTCAGTCCCCATTTTCACCTTGCCGAATAATCCTGCTATGTAGTTAGAAAAGATTCCTCTATTTGGTGTTGCATGACACGATGCTCCTGAATCTACAATCCACTCTGTTCATGTTTCATTTTCTGAATAGGATTCTGTTTCAGTCGCCAAGACCAGTACCTCTTCTTCTGCAGTGGCAGTGTTTTGGCCATGTGTGGATGATGAATCATGCTTAGTTCTTAGCCAGTAATAACAATCATTTTTTAAGTGTCCAGCTTTCTTGCAATGGAAACATGTTCTTATTTCCTTTCTTTCATCATTTCCTTCATGGTTCTTTCTCTCCCGTGACTTTTTGTTCACTGATTTTTCCCTGGACTTGTCCCTTTTATTCTTTCCAGAGCGTTGTTATGACCTTCCCCCTTTTTTCAGATGAATATGCGACTGTATCTTTTGGATGGTATGATGTTTTATAGTCCCTTCGTCTCAGTTCTTCATTTATAAGCTGCTCTTTAATATCCTCCAATTTGTGCCCATCTTTAGGTGCAGTGCCATGCAGTAACATTACAAGAGGTTGCCAAGACTGAGGCAAGGAGTACAACAACAATAAACACACCAATTTTTCTTCAAGTTTCAGGTCAACGGTTTCCATCATCTTTTTTGTTTCAAGCCATTTCCCAATATAATCAGGCATTGACACGCCATCCGTATACCTCATTCCTAATAGTCGATGTAGGAGTGTGCCTTGGCTTTGTGTAGATTTAGATTCAAAGGTTCTTTCCAACTTTTTCCATAGCAGTTTTGCGTCTATCTCTGAACTTACATGATGATATTGTGTTGAGTCAATCCATTGTCTGATAAAACCAAGGGTTTGTTTGTGCATTTTCTTCCACAATTCAGGAGTGTATTATGTTGGTCTTTGATCCCCAAATTCCACAGGGTCAAACATCAATCTGCTGTTTAGCAAATCCTCCATACTGTTTTTCCACTCCGGATAATTGTTGGAGTTAAGTCTAACCATTGCATATGAGTCACTTGCCATGTTCCCTGATTTCTTTTCCTGTTTATCCAGTTTCTTGATTGTTTCAGGAGATTATATCCGCAGGTTCGTGACCTGCATGGGCCACCACTTTGTAGAGCTTAAACTTTAACAGATAAGAATCTTCTTATCCCTAAACCTCCTTTTACAATCTTTAGTATCTTGATTATGTGATTGAGAACACCGGCACTTTTACGTGGAAAACCGGGAAAACTCCCGGAGGAAAAACCACGAGATCCCCACTGGATCTAATTAACTAATTATCGATTCTTTTACAGATACAAGATCAAAGAAATACCATCTCCCAACACCCCTCGATCCAAGGACAAAATCTCTCGGGATATGCCATCACAGTTATAGTTGCAGCAGGTATCTTCGTCTTTCTTGCTTTGATCACAGAGATTTGATACTTGATTCTTGTTTCACAATCAGGTTGCCAAGAATCCGTCGATAACTCTGATTTCACCGCACACCGCGTTCTGCTTAACTCCTCTGTTTTTTCAACCGCCGATTACTTTGATTTTGGGCCTCATTCATTTAACTTGGCCCGATAAGGGCAATTTCGTGTTGTGGGCTGATTTTATCGAACTTGTGCCTATATATATATATGTATATGTGCTTACTCTTCATGAAATCAGTTTGAATTTTATTTTTTTGAATTTAGCAAATCTCGAATCAAGTATAAATTCATCAACTAATAATATTTATAATTACATATACTCAAAATTAGAGATGCAAACGAATCGGAATCGGATCGAATTTGTGCACAAACAAATCATATAAACATAATGCATATAAATCATGAATTGGAATTTAACTATTAACCATCTTAAATGTTTTAGAAAAATTATAATCTAAATCAATTGTTTAATTTTTTTAGTATGCCAATATATTTTAAATATGCCACGGTACAAGTTAGTTGGATTACTTTTATTAAAATCAAAATATTCAAAATTAATGTTGTGACCCTCCTAAGTATACCCGCATATCAGCCCCATTAGGCTGTTACATCAGCATCCATAATTACATTAACGATTATGTCAGCAGAGGAAAATACTATCTGCGGACAGGTGCTTGGATGCCCTTTGTCTGCGGACATTAATTTTATTTTTTTAAAAATAATAATATTATTATATTATTTAATATATATATCAAATTTAAATATTATTTTTATAGATTATTATTTTATTTTATAATTAAAATATATGATTTGATTTAAAATTCAAAAATTTTGAAATATCGATAATAAAAACATAATACGAATCAAAAAAAGAAATGCAAACGAAAGAATAATTCGATAAATTTGCAATGTTTTCATATCTTTCGATATATTGATTGTACGATAAAAACCGGGCTATATCGGTATTTCGACCGGAACCCAACCCGGAAAAAAAATAAATATTCGTATAAGTTCGGACAGAAACAATGAAACATAATACATACAATGATGCAAATTAATAAATAATATTTAAACGTCGAGATTATTAAAATTAAAACTATTATAATTAAAATATAATATTTATTGATCAATTGAATAGTAAATAGATAAAATTGATGAGATAGAAAGATAAAATAAAATTTGAAGAGATAAGATGATGTGGATTAAAGAGAAATAAAAAATGATGTGTATAAGTGAGAATTTTTAGAAGTAGAAAGAGAATATGATGTAGATGTGAGAGAATGATTATGTATAGAGAGATTTATATGGTGGAAATTGTTTTGAGCGCTGATAAGAATACAGGTAGTCTTAGGAGCCTATATTTAAAGCATTGGTGTAAATTATTTTGTCAATAATATGTAAAATCATGATATAGATTTATTTTATACTTTATACTATTTTAATAAAGTGGAGTATATTAATAATATTGAAATAATGAAAGGAATCACGTGTTGTACGGAGTGAGGGGGGGGGACCAATGGTTATTATTTAAATTAATATTACCATCCCGAGTCTAGTTGTAGTCATCAATTGTCTGCACCAATGAGTTGGAAATGTTGTAACATAAACTAATGTTTTCATACGGGATGTTATATCGTCGGTATACCATTCGATACGTCAAATTTCGTTCGATATCGATATTTTTTTTCGTATCGTCTGATAATGGGTATTCGGGTCGATTTCAGGGTTTTTTCGAGTTTGATTCTAAAAAATTAATTAAATATTAATTTTTTTAAAAATAAAATAAAATAAAATATGGTACCGACCGGTATACTAGTCGTATCGCTCATACCGATCCGGACCGGTACGTAATTCCGGACCGGTATGAAAACATTGACATAAACTCTCATTTTTTCTAATTTCTGTTTAACTATTTCTTAATTTTCTTTATCAAATCGATCTATAATTACTTACATATTTATTATTGTAATTTACACAATAAATTTTATATTTTAAAATTTAATTTCTAATTTTTCAAATAAAATGTAGATCAAGTCATACTTTATTATAAATACTAAATATCTAATACATTTTTTTTGGTAAATTTACGTATAAATAATAAATATTGATACTTACACAATGAGTTTTTTTTTCTAATTTATATTTATAGTTTAACTTGTTGTCTTTCATATTCAACGTCATCATCTTTGATTCTTTTCCAGTTTTATTGTATTTTTAAAAAATGTTAATATTTTTTTAGATTTACAATATTATTTTCTTATAAGAATCAAATTTTTCATATTTATAATTAATGGAAATAAATTCTTATTATATTGTAGATAAAATATAATTGTACATTTACGCTGAACACTTTTACATCATATAATTTATAATATTTTAATTGTATATTCTAATAATCAATATTAATTCTATAATACTATTTATGTTTAAAACAGAAAAGATGATGAAAATTGAATGGGCCAACGTGTATGAATCAAACTCAATATTTAGAACGCACAGATTATTAATAAGGCCCAACGTTTGTCCAACTTGTTCACGTGTCATTTTGTAATTGGAGTAGGCCGTGGCCCAAACCAGTCTTTTAATTCTCTCTTGAGATTCGCGGGATCCACTAGCCCACCAAACTTCTAGAAATCGGGACACGTGTACAGCCGGATATTAAGATCAGATCATTCATCGGATTTCATGTAAAGTCGCACTCGAATTCAAATGTTTTACTTTACTCCATTTGTATTATTTTGGTAAATATTTTCTTAATTTTTTTTTTTAAAAAAATCATTTTTAGTCCATTAAATTTATTTTAAAATCAATTTTATTCTCTAAATTAAAAAAATCAAATTAAATCCTTCAAAGATACATTATCAATTTTAGTTTAAAATTACTAAAATATCTTTAATTTCAGATAAATATAATAATTATATTTAAATTAAGTTTCACCATTTATAAACCGATGTTTTAACTACCGAAATTTTTGGTTCAATACTAAAAATAATTTTCGATAAAACAAATGGAATTTTGTCGAAATTTCGAACTAAAATTCAAAAAGAAAATGAATGTATTAAGCATTGTCTTTATATTAGTATTTATGTCGTCGATATATTGACATGTACATCAATAACGAGTGGTACGACCCGATACCATATTGTTTGGTCATAGCTTAAGTAATAAATATATTTTAAAAATAAATATTTGAATATTAAAAAATTGGTTTGATGTGATTTATTGGCCCGAAAATATGTTGTTAAATGATTTTTTATATATATTAATAATATTTTCATATGTATTGCACAAAACATTATATACAATGTATTTTTAGATATTGATCAATATGTTATTTAATTTAAAAATGTACATAATCAAATAATAAAAATAATTTTTAAGTTATCAATTAATATATCTATTCGAAATGGTCGGTATACCGACGACATATCAACCGATATAAATTTGATTCTTAACATACAAATTTGTGGTTTGAATTATTGGTCAGAAATTTTTACAAAATTTCATTTGTTTTATCGAAAAATTATTTTTAGTATAGAACCAAAAAATTTCATAGTTAAAATATCGGTTTATAAATGGTGAAACTTAATTTAAATATAATTATTATACTTATTTGAAATAAAAGATATTTTAGTAATTTTGTATTAAAATTGATAATATATCAAATTTAAAAGACTTAATTTGATTTTTTTTAATTGATGGACCAAAATTGATTTTGAATCAAATTTGATGGACTAAAAATGAAAATTTTCTAATTTTTAAATAAAAAATGGTTCTATATGTACTGTTTATGGTTTACCAAATAATTGTCACTGTATGTATTGTTCGAGGTCTACTTTTGCAAATTGAAACTTTGAGAACTAGTGTTGTATTTTAGGATCAAATTTACCCAATTTTCAAAATTATAGGGATCAATTTTACCAAAATTTGAAAAGACTGCATTTGCGAAAAATAAGAAAATATGAATCAAATTTACCAAAATACATAAAATATATGGATTAAACATGTCATTTTCTCTATGCATAAATTTGCTATTATTCTTTGCGTAACCTATTTTGGGAAAGGTTTATAAAATAATCTATTTGTGTATCTTATTCAATAAATATAATAATTTATTAGAAAGAGAATATATTATATATAAATTTTATTAATACTTTATTGCTTTCAATAGGAAGACATCAATATTTTGTGTAGTATCTCTCGATATAGGTGGGGTTGGATTACGGTTTTTCATGTCCGACACTAAACTAATAATAACATAATTTATTTTTAAAATTATTTCAAAAAAAAATTAAATTTGATAATGACAATTATACGGATTATACATGTCAGATCGGACCAAACCGAATTCTTGTTTGATATTATAATATTAGCTTTTATAAAAGAAAATGAATTAAATTTTCAAAACCATGTGAAGTATTTATTGAACTTGGATTCTCAAAATCATTTTCAGATTATTTATTATTCACTTTTTTCAAAATTCTATGGAAATTATGGTCCTTATTTATGTTGATTATCTAATTATTTTTGGAAACGGAGATGCAACTTCAAGAAAAAATTAAGTCACAAGTTGTTTCATATGAATGACTTTGGAAAGCTCAAATACTTTCTCGTAGTAGAGGTAACTAGCAATCCCACATGTCTATATTTCAATCAGCGAAAACATGTGTTGGATATTATCTTTGAAGCTGGTCTTATAGGACCTTCATCAACCACAACTCTGTTAGAACAAAACACCAGTCTATACAGTATCGACTCATTAGATCGACTCGATATGACATGACTCGATTCGATTCGACTCACCAATATTGTAAGAGTCGGATTTTAACTCGGCTATTATTTTTAAATAAAGACAAAATATATAAATAATGTTACAATTTGTTGTGAGTTTCAGAAACTCTAAATCTAAAACTACAAATATTTTATCAATTTATTATATAAGAGAATTCAACGGGTATAGTTGGTCGATTCCACGGCCTCCCCAAAAGCAATCACATTTCAATCCAATATCACTTGCACATTTAATTGATAAGTAGATAGATTACATAACAAAGTTGCAAAAGCACAAAAGTCAATTCTCCGACAAAGAACAAATATAATTAAGAAAAAAATCAAAACGACGTCGTTTTGTGTCAAATGTCAAAAGTCGGAGCGATTCAGAGAGTCGGACTCAATCCGACACGGGTACATGAGGAAAATTGTAGAATTGGTGCCGCATGGACACATCCTCAAGTACACTATTAACTAATCCTGAAAAGTATCGTCGATTGATCGTAAGACTGATTTACTTGACGTTTACAAGACCATGCATAAGCTATGAACTCCACATCTTAGCTCAATTCATGCAAACATCGATACTCGACCATTGGAACGCAACTATGCGCGTAATTCGGTATTTGAAGGGAGCTCCGGCCCAGGAATTTTATTACAATAGGACTCAAACTTATAAGTTTATGATTTTTGTTACTCTAATTGGACAAGCTGTCATTGTCAAGAAAATTTGTTACGGCATATCTAGTATTTTTTCTAGAAAACAAAGAAGCAAAAAATTATACCAAATCATCTGCCGAAACTGAATATCGTGATATGTCATCAATCTCCAGTGAACTCCATGGTGTTCAACTATCATTACCAATGCAACTAGTATGTGACAGTCAATTTGTCATCCATATTGCGACAAATCCAATATTTCATGAATGAGACAAACATATCGAAGTTGATTGACAAATTGTTCGTAATCTGGTTTCCGACAAGGAAATCACTTTGAAGCACATTAACACAAGACTTATGCTAGTTGATATAATGACTAAAAGTTTGGGATGCACCAATTTACACACTTATTACGCAACTCGAGCATTCGTGACCTCCATGCAGAGACTTAAGGGAGAGTATTGATAGAGAATAAATAGAACTTTTTACCAGGGACAAAGAGGGGAGAAGCTTCTTATTTATGATCATCATTTACCCAACAAAACTCTCTGTGATCTCTTACATGGTAAAGCTTCATAATTTTCCAATCTTCAGTTTCTTACAAATTTCATAACATTACATTGTTTTATAGCCAAGAGGAGGAATGTCTATTTGTACAAAATTGGGCAATATGACACAAAATAGCTCTAGGGATAGCAAGAGGATTAGCTGATCTCCATAAAAATAATGTTCAACATTAAGAAATATTCATGTAGATACTGTTGATGAAATTGCCAAGTCCAGAATTTGTGTTTTATTCCGGTAGATACATAGTATAATTTTTTATGGATTTTGTGCAGAATTAAATTTTTAAANAGGTTATCTTCGGTCCTCTCGTTAAATATCGGGCCGCTTTTCCTTAAGTGTACAAATGGGCTGCAAGAATTCGTTATTTTTGATAAGCTTTCTTCCCCTCGTCGTCTAAAGAACAAACATGTTATTTGTAATTAACAACTTGCTTATTGAATCGACTAAGGGCATTTCTAACTCTTAGTCAAATGGTTTTTTTCCTATCTTTTGCGGTTTTCCACTCTAAAATTGTCTTGCCCCATCTATATTTGATTCACAATCGTCTTTCACATATTAAATAAATTACAACCGAGTTCGTCTTGCAACGAACCGGACGACTGTTGACACCCTCGGTGGACGATACGCTTCCCATCAGCCTTCCAGTGTCAACGTTCTCTTTGCAGAACGTTGAGAATGACTCAACCAAGACTACTCGTATCGGGGAGCACTTGGCCCCTACTTTCGAAGAAGCGCTGGTCCGCTTGCTGAGAAGCAATGTGGACATATTCGCTTGGACCCCGAATGATGTGTTGGGGATTGACAGATCCGAGAGTGAGCATCAGATCAACACTGATCCCGGAACAGAGTCTATTAGGCAAAAGAGGAGACGTTACTCTCCTGAGAAAATTGAGATCATCCGGGCCGAGGTGGACAAGTTGATGCGGTGTCACTATAATGAATGGGTTGCGAACCCAGTGGTGGTCTCCAACTCAGATGGGAAGTGGATGATGTGCATTGATTTTACCGACGTCAACAAGAGTTGTGAGTCAGATCATTTCCCACTGCCGCATATTGACCAATTAGTGGATGTTGTACCTGGCAGCACAATGATGAGTACCATGGACGCTTTCTCCGGGTATCATCAGATCTTCCTTGCTAAGGAAGATCAGAAAAATTTATCATTCATGACGGAAGATGGCGTTTATTGCTATGAGGTTATTCCTTTCGAATTAAAGAACGCTGGAGCAACATACCAAAGGTTGGTCAACAAGATCTTTAGGGATTTAATAGGCCACGTTATGGAAGTGTATGTTGATGATATGATTGTCAAATCCATGAATGATGAAGACCATATTAGTTATTTGTCTCGTTGCTTCGAAGTATGCCATAAATATAAGCTCAAACTAAATCCGAACAAGTGTTGCTTCGGGATCCGAAGTAGCAAGTTCCTAGGATATTAAGTTTCTGAGAAAGGCATAGAGGTTAACCCTAAGAAAGTTCAGGCGATCATTGATATGCAACCTCCAAGAAACAAGAGAGAATTCCATAGGCTTACTGGCCGATTGGCAGTGATGAGCATGTTTATATCTAGTTCCACGGATCGGGCCCTACCCTTTTTTAGGGTGTTAAGGAAAGCAAGCCATCTTGGTTGGACAAAAGAGTGCGATCGGGCTTTCTCATATGAGGGATTGATATTTTGGGACCGTTTCCCCTATCGGTTCACAGCGAAAATTTTGCATTGTGGCTACTTCATGTGGAGGAACATTATCTTTGCGTTAAATTGGGTATTGCTCATCATTTCTCGTCAGTGGATCACCCCCAAACTAAAGGATTGACGGAGGTATCAAACAAAGTTATCCTGAAGGAATTGAAAACTAAGTGATTTGGGAGGAAAGTGGCCCGATCACATTCTTCTATGGACTTACCGGACCACACCCCGCTCAATGACTCAGGAATCTCCATTTTCTTTGGTATACGGGTCCGAAGCGGTCAGTCCAGTGGAGGTTGCCATATGATCACCTCGAATAGCCCAATATGACGAGCATCTGAACGATGAACGAAGATCCTTAGACTTGGAAATGATTGAAGAGAAAAAGAACGCCATCTATCGCGTATGTGTGCTTATCAGCGAACTATGGAGCGGGCTCATAACAAACGGGTCTTGCCCAGAGAATTTTCAGAAGGCGACCTTGTTCTCAGGAATGTGAGAGTTCAGAGAAATGTTGGGAAGCTGGACAGGAACTCGGAAGGGCCCTATCGAGTCCTGAAGAACATAGGGGTTGGGAGTTATAAGTTATAGACTTTGGATGGAAGCGAGATCCCCCGAACCTGGAATGTTATGAACCTAAGGTGATATTTTGTATAAAACATTTGACGCTATTTTGGCAATTCTTAACCGTAAAATGTTTCTCATATACGAATAAGTTACAACATATGCAATACAAACTGTTTCTAGCTAGGCGAGTGCCCGATCTTAAAGTTGGATTTTCTGGACATAAGCAGCTCTCCTTTGAAACGGAGGCTACCATCTCCTGGATGGCCTCCCGAATTTCCAGACATCGTATCGGTGGAATCTGCAAAAGAAAAATAATAAGGATCAAGAGATATGAACTAAAGGAAACCAAAGTTGACCCCGACGAGTTGGAGCTAGAGAATATCCCCTTCGGGGCAGACTTCTTCTCCCGAAATATGTCTTCAGACGCCTTTCGAGAGGAGGAAGCATTGCCAATACATTGGCAATATCCTAGCGGGATGTGTTGAATCGGTTTCGATCCAACTTCTCGATGTCAGGATGGGAGGTTAAGAAGGTGACCTTCAACAGGTCTTCCCTCGGGATGTCTATCCAGACGTAGCAAGATTCCCACTCATGAAGGGAATCTTCCTTCTCAACGATAATACAATCCTTCGTTCGGATCGCTAGATAGTACAACCTGCGACCCCCTAACAACCTATTTCCCCTGCGGGATCCCACCAGGAATATGTTGAAAAAATCTTTTAGGGTTGGTTCTACCCCTTGTTTATGACAATAAAAGATATAGGCGATTATCTAGACATACCGGAAAAAAAGGTTGAGCAGTGAATCTCCCGAAGGAAGGAAGCAGTGAACGTCTTCCTTCCCCTAGATGGGATAATAGGCAGGGATTGGAAATTTCGGCCGAAATACTTCGAGGTCCATCTCAGAAACAATTGGATACCTAGCTCTACGAGGTGCCATGGATGGTTGAGAGTTGGAAGACGGTCGAGCAATATCGCTAGAGAGTTATAGGGCTTAGAGAATTTTTCGCGAGTTACAACGATGGTTGCACGGAGTAGAAATCCCGACTTTTATAGCTGTGCATTGTCCAATCCCTGTCCATGGTGTTCAACTATCATCACCAATGCAACTATTATGTGACAGTCAATCCGACATCCACATTGCGACAAATCCAGTATTTCATGAATGAGCCAAACATATCGAAGTTGATTGACATATTGTTCGTAATCTGGTTTCCGACAAGGAAATCACTTTGAAGCATATTAAAACAAGACTTATGTTAGTTGATATAATGACTAAAAGTTTGGGATGCACCAATTTACACACTTATTACGCAGAACTTTTTACCAGGGACAAAGAGGGGAGAAGCTTCTTATTTATGATCATCATTTACCCAACAAAAGTCTCTTTGATCTCTTACATGGTAAAGCTTCATAACTTTCCAATCTTCAGTTTCTTACAAATTTCATAACATTATATTGTTTTATAGCCAAGAGGAGGAATGTCTATTTGTACAAAATTGGGCAATATGACACAAAATAGCTCTAGGGATAGCAAGAGGATTAGCTGATCTCCATAAAAATAATGTTCAACATTAAGAAATATTCATGTAGATACTGTTGATGAAATTGCCAAGTCCAGAATTTGTGTTTTATTCCGGTAGATACATAGTATAATTTTTTATGGATTTTGTGTAGAATTAAATTTTTAAAACCAATGTACCTGAAATATCATAAATTTGGGGTTATGAATCCAAAGCGGAAAATTAAACCATAGTTCATTTGGGACAGTCATATCATCTAATCATGGTTAACAAATTGATCATATCTCCCCCTCAAATTTATAAAGTTTGAATACAAATTACAATAGAAATGGAATACTGGATTAATAACTGGATGCATTTTTAACCAGTTTAAACAGGATAAACAAACAGGAATTTGACAAATATTGATGAGTAAATAGTATATATATGTTTACATGTTTTCATCTTGTCTATTTTTTTCAACTTCACTTGGATTTTGATTGAGGGTGTATAAGTTAACACTGTCCACCTCCACGACAGTTAAGTGCTCCAGATCCAGAGGTGAGAGTTGCTACCAAAGATGAGGATCTTGCAGCCAAACTCGAGGCTCTGGCATAGCTGGTGGAGGCGGAGCCGCCTGAGGGGATAAAAAAGGCCCCATCTAGCATCAGATCACCCTCTGATCTCCAGTTCCATCTCTTCCAGCTACCATCCCAAGCATTGACTCTATGAGTAACCTGTAATGTTTTTTAAGTACTTTGTAAGATGGTATCAACTTAGATAATGATACAACAAACCTCTTTGGCGAAAGGGTTGATTGGGGCTAGATATCGGTTGCCTTGGCTGTTGATGGTGGGATCAGCGCTTCCCCCAATGGCATACATTTCCCAATGAGTGTAATCATTGTTAACAACATGAAAATGTCCATGCCTGCACCTGGATTCATACCATACAAATCATTTTATATTCTCATGAGCCAAGTTTTATCAAGTCAAAATTATGCACTTAGTTTTACCTTGGCATTCTTTGTATTAGGCCTTCTCCAAAATGGTTGAAGGCAATTGTTGCCTGCATACCCTTATCCCTGACATAAGTGTCACTATGACCCAACAACATGACCTGCAAAAAGAAAACCACGGAAAATTGTACTATTTTCTGTATCTGTTGCCACTAAAATAAGTATATTTACCTCGTTGTGATTAGTGAAGAAATTATTTGTAATGGTAATAGCTGTAGATCCCATGATGACGTCAACGAGGCCATCGGCACAGCTGGAAAGGGAATTGTGATCAATCCAAATATAACTTGAACTAAATATCGAAATGGCATCTCCATCAGCTATAGTCCTCCACCCATAGTGCGTTGGAGAGCTCCTCACCATGGCATTACCTGTGGGCTTACAGTCATGAATATGAAGCCCATGGATGATGATATTCGTCACGAATTGTATAGTGATACAGGCGCCATTCGCAATGTGCACATTGGCACCACGGGCATCGATCGTCTTGAAGCTATTCATAATCAGCTCTTGCTTCAATGTAATAACCATATCCCTTTCAAATATGATCCACAGAGGGTGATCTTGAATCACTGCGTGGCGGAGTGTTCCCGGCCGCGGGTTAACAGGGTCGTCATCACCTGCATCAGTGATGACGTAGAATCGGCCGTCACGTCCACCCACGGCGTTGCGGCCGAACCCAATAGCGCAGTCGGCCAGACGGCGGCGATTTCGGATCCAGTTGCGATCACATCGCCAGCAATCGTCGATTGGGTTCCCGGTCCCACATGAGAAGAATCCCAGCTTTCGTCTATCGATAGTGTTGTGGATATTCCTGCAACCCGTGGTAACTTGAACTTAAATTACAAATGTAAATGAAATTATTTAGTTTCAATTACCCCTATATACCACACATGAAAACTAACACAAATTCAATGTTTTCGCACTATTTTGTATCGATCCGGATTGGTATGACAGGTACGGCCGACACGAACTATTAATTTTTTAAAAAAATTTTTTTTTTTTTTTTTTCAGGCGACCCAAAAAACTCAATATCCGACCTGAAAACCTGGTACCGGGTGGTATCAATCCAAATATCGTACCGCTCGATTTCGTCGTATCGACAAGTATATCGATTGATATGAAAATATTGCACAATTTACATGAACACTTACAATAACATCAAAAAGATTTAAATCATGGAATAATAATTACAATCATAGCATTCAAAAATAACAATATATTAAGATCAACATATTAAATATTTAACGATATTTTATACACTAATATAAAATGATTATAATTTCAATAACCCAAAAACGACTGGAAAACTTTGTTGAAAATGGTAAAATCATGGATTGAACCGATTCTAAAAGATGACGATTATATTAGTTATTAGCATATCATACTAATAATTAGTATATAGTTTTGGGTTGGTGGGGGAGTGTGTAAATTAAAGGGTGTGTTCCCCAATACTTAATGCCGGTATAAGTTAGTTTGAAGTATAGGGTGTATATAGTGACTAGTGAGGCAGGACCACAATTAAAATTATAAGTATTATTATTGGATTAATTTCATCATCTTCATGGCATGGCTAAGATCTGCCCAAAGGTCTATTTATTGTCTAATGACTTAGGCCCCCACCATCACTTAATAGTTTCCGGTGGGATGAAGAAAAAAACACACATATGACCTACTCACATGGGGGATCCAAACTTTAGAATTGAATAAAATTCGAAATTATAATCTTGATCACATGTGTTAGGGGCCATGGATCTTTATAAAATAATGTTTAAAGACTTAATTAGCATGAATGTTATTAATAGAACTAGATTTTGGAATGAAAACAATAATATTAGATTAGTAGTTAGGTAAGCTTTAATTCTTGTTGAAAAGTATTCCATAAGCAAAAAGTTGTGCTAACTAGTAATTCTGGTGATTTGTGCGGTTAGAAAACTGAGATTGTGATTATTCAGTAACCGATTTTACAGATCTCGGAAGACGCGTGATACAGGTGAAGACAGATACAAACAAAACAAGAACTGGAATGCAGTTACGCAAACGTACCGTTCCGCCATTGTTGAGTTTCGCGAGCTCCTGAACCAACTAAATCGTCCGTCTCTGAGACGAAAAACAGTAATCAGCATCGAAGGATTGGTAATATTTTAAGTAACACATTATTTACAGAGCTTCGGGACAGAGAACGTAAAATCGCAATCGATGATAAAATTTACCTCTCTGTAGCGTCCGCGAGAAACGGCGAAGCAGCGAGCAATAAAACAACTAAAAATGTAAGAGAAATAGCCATTGATTCGAAATGAAGCTTATCACGCGGATTTCTCCGCCTGAATCAATTAGGTATATATAGGTGCGTATACTGAAACGTGGATGAAGAAGACAGAAGAGAAGCGACAGTGAGGGAAGGCAGTACAGCGAATGAAGGGGTTGATGTTGTAGCTATTTATATATAAGAGAAGATAAAAAGGATGCTGATAAGCTTGACGGTTTCTCCGCTGTTCACCTTTTCAATGCACGCACAATCAATCACACACCCTAAAAAACAGTTCAAGGGAGGGTCGTAGTTTTTACTTGAATAAATTTTGTTTTTTACAAAAAATCCATGATTATATATCAATATATGTTAAAAAATTGATTCTATTTTTATTTTTTATATTTATCTATTTTAAAATAAAACAATTTTTGAATAATAGTTTTATTGTATTTAAGTTATATCTGAAAATATTGTTTAATTACATGTATACATAGATGAGCATTGAATGATTTCACTATTTAATTTTCATACGGTTTTGAATTTTTGTAACTCTATAACTTATATGTAATTCTTATAAGTTTTAAGAGTATAGCCTATAGGGTTATTGTCTAATATTGATCATTATTGAAGACAACCGGAACAAAATTTAAGTCATTTTAGTAACTTTATCTATTTTCTCAAAAAATCAATTGGATATTATTTAAATAATCCTGCACATAGGAATGTGTGGTATTTTTCTTTATTCTGAATAAGTTTAGATTATCCATTATTTCTATAGTTTCAAAAATTATAGTGTTTTCTTAATGTTTAGCTATGATGTTCTGAATGTGAAACGTCAAAACATAAGGAAGAGGAACATTAGAACATTTATATAAGAAGTTTTTGGTTTATTAAATATTGCAATTATTCAAATAAAAAATAATAGTAAATATATTGAATAACTTTTAACAATTATAAATTTAAATATTTAAAATAGTAAATAGAATTTGAAGGGGACTCATGGACCATGTGCTAGAGAAGGTGTCGACCAAGACTCGATCCAACCCAAAGTGAATTAGGCCGGGATAAGACCATATTCCGCGGCTCTATAGAAGCACTTGATTTTTCTTTATTAAAACTCATTATGTTTATTTCCGTATCCTTCTTACCCTTTGTCTTTTATTCTCTATAAGACCATCATTATCCTTGGCCACCAGTCTGATTGGGCAAGTGTATTACTTTTGTCTATGCGAGAAAAGAGAGTGTCCTGACAATGACACTCTTTTTTCTTATTTTATTAAAAAATTAATTTTAAAATAATTATAAAATATAAATGTTTATAATAATTTTATCGATAATATTATAATTCTAAGGTATCCGATGTGTAAAAAAATAATATTTAAAAATTATAAGTGTCCAGACATTGTTGTAGAAATGAGATGAAAGTTATTTATAAAATTAAAGAATAATGATGTGTACAGAGAGAAATATGATGTGGATGAGAGAATGAAGTTTTCGGGCAGACATGGTTAAGGATGGTCTAACGTAGCATTTTATAATAGTGCATTTGTTGATAAATTTATTGGCACTTTTATTTTTCCCATTCTCTAGTGTTTTCAACGAAAAATTCACTTGTCATTTATTTCGCTTTTTGCATAAATTGTCTCCACAACAACAATAAATTCAAAATCAATTTTCTAATCAATAATTTGGTTTGAAACTACCGTAAAAGGGATCCAAAAAATTATATATTAATAATTAAACATATAGGTTATAAGAAATGTTAAAATATAGCATTGAAAAAAGAAAATTGAGAAAGTGGAAATTTATTAAAATATTATTTTAACTAAGAGAAACGTTTGAAAATTTCATTATAATACACTTAAAAATATAATTAACTCAAAAATATATTTTCCCCATATATTTTTTTAAATATTATTTAATTAGGTTATAATCAATAATTTACTTTTTACTTATAATAAATAAATTAAACCAGAGAAAGAATGATGTGACTTATTGGATAGGGGGAAATTAGCAAAATAGCACCTCTGCAACACTTTGATTTGCAGAATAACCTGTATTCCTAAAACGTTTGGTAAATAACTCGTTTTTGTAAAGTTTTAGTCAATTAACCTGGTTTAGATATTTGTAATAGAAATAAATATAGTAATTCATATATTAATTAAAATATATAATATATTAATATGGAAAATTAATTTCATTCAATAAATCATAAAAAATTCAAAAATAAATTACGATAAAAAATATTGATAAATATTATTTCAAGAGACACATGAAATATTGGGTATCGATCGTAAATATTATTTCAAGAGACACAAAAATAATTTTATTGAATGAAATTAATTTATTTTACGACTAAATATTATCGTATTCAAACTCGCTAAAATCAAAATCTATAGTAATATATCATTAATTTAATTTATTATATATTTTTAATTAATATATGAATTACTATATTTATTTTTATTACAAATATCTAAACCAGGTTAGTTGGCTAAAACTTTACAAAACCGAGTTATTTGCCAAACCTTTCAGGAATACAGGTTATTCTGCAAATCAAAGTCTTGCAGAGTGCTATTTCGCAAAAAGACCCGGATAGATAGATGTTGCGGGATTGAAAACATTGCTGCATATAATACGGACAGTTCCGGAAACCGATGATTAGGAGATTGTGGATGTAAGAAAAAAACATAGCATCTTCTTCAACATGTGAAGAGGACCCAATAATTGATCCACATGGCCAGCTTTGTTCACTCAACAGACAAGCGTATGTGCTCAAGGATTTGATTATCAAGAAATAACATGTAATGACATATTTAACTAAATTAGATGTCATCATGTGATTGGTTACATGGTTTAGTTTAATTAAATACGTTTTATTTTATGGGACGTGTCGTGGTTGGAGAGCTGACCGACGGCAACTTTCAGGCAATCCCATGATCCCTGTAATTAAATTGTCAGCCACAACGCCGCTCGGGTTTCGTGTAATAATTTATTTCTTAATGATATTGTTTCTTTTCAGTAATCTTTATTAGGATATAAATCAATATTTTTATATCAATACGAAACTTTTTACTGATTCGAATGGGTAAGATTGGTATAAGGCATATTATATCGATTGTTATAAAATTTTATTTTTTAAAAAATATTTAAAATAATATAAATAATAATATTTAATTATATTTTTACGAAAATATACCGGTAATGCTCGTTGTATTTATTATAAATATTATATACAGTATTTATTATAAATTAATATAACTATTATTAACTCATGGACCTCAAAGAAGTTTAAAGAATATTAGAGGTAATTCAAATTTACCTAGACTCAGTTTAAAATTTTGAGCGCGAGTTCCTTGCTTAACCAAACCGGCTCGAAAGGCTCATCAGCCAGTTCGATCCATTTGCACTTCTAATCTTTACGAACTTAATTGTCCTAACCATAAAATTTCATAGTGAGTTTTCTATACTACTCCTTCAATGTGAGTACACCAAATTTCTAATCGGAGTAAGATCTTGTAATTTCAACTAGGGAAATTAATTTATGCAAGTTTTTGTTAATCATCATATTTAATCTCTAACTATTTTCTAGGGAAAAAATATCTCTCTTAGTTCCAAAATTTCTGAATTTTGGTAAATTTGATTCTCATATCATTAAATTTGAAGATTTCGATAAATTTGATTATATAAATTTGTAACATTTAACCAATCAAATCCCAAAGTGGTAAAATCAATCTTTAAAATTTGATTAAGGTTGAGACTATCAATTACCAAAATTGAATATTTTGGAGACCAATTATTTCTTACATGCTAAACTTTGGGTATTGTTTTTTAGCAAAACTTATAAAATATGAGAATCAGTTTTGTATCTTGATATTTCGGGATTACAATTTCCGTAATAATAAATCATAAGAAATTAAAATTGTCAAAACTATTAAATTAAGGAAATCAAATTTGCGTATCGCCCATTTACTATGTATAAGCGATGTACTAATGTGACTAGACACTTTACAATATTGTTTAATTCTCTTATAAATTGTATTAATTTCTATAAATACAAGTTCTTATACACATTTGCGGGAATGACATAATATTTATATTTGTAAATAAAATGATTGGTTGTATAGATGACACAATTCTGAATGAAGTAATAGTTTTCCTTCATGTCTCATTACCCATTTTCTAACATGCATCTCTCATCCTTTCAATTCATATTTAATTTTGACATGATAGTAATAGTTCTTTATTGTGTCAAAAAAGTATCAAAATCAAACTCCATTGAAAAGCTTCACCATAATAATGGAGTCTATCCAATTTTCACGTACATTAATGATGTTGTCGTGGAAAGTGTCGGGGCGTTCCACATGGATCATTTAGTTTTATTCATCATATACTTTATAATAGTGTTTTTTAATTTATAAATTTAACATATACCAATTAACGAAATCTATGTATATGGGTAAATTGTCCACATTGTTTTATATAAGTGGGGTTGCACATTTTACATGACAAAATCTAATGAATTCCTCTCCAATTGTTAAAAATTGTTCTCACGCTCTTCATAGTTTTCTCGATTCAAATATGTAATTTCAACATGGTACAAAAGAATATCCTTCAAAATCATGAATATTATTGTCGGTAATATCACCATGAAAAATTTTTTATTTAAGAACACATATTCCAATAAAGTTGTTATCAAATCTAGAGATGAAACATATCAAAATATTCATGCACACACCCTACTGGTTATGCTAGACTCTTAATGGGGTTAAGGTGCCATACAATTGATTTGACTAAATCATTTATATGTAAACTCATTTTCTTATGCGACTCTTTTTACATCGTGTTTTCTATCCAAATCTATAATTCCAAGATGAGCAAGTTCGTTCAAAACCTTGATTATTTTTAATGGAAGTTGAGTTCAGTTCAATTTGCAGGTCTAAACTTAAGAGGAGTATTGAAAGTTATTATCACATATTAGAGCGTTAGCGGTGTACCATACAATTGAATTGTACAAGTTTTAAGATGTGAACTCACACTTTTATAATCTATTTGTTCATGCTCTCTTCACCATGTTTTCGTACCAACTATATAATTTCAACATTTCGACCCGAAGCTGGTTTTATTTATCGCGCCACTCTATATGTATTTTTTGTGTAAGTTTACACTTTACCGACAACCCATCCCCGGAATAAACTAGTACATGTATCAATTTTTTTGACAATTTGTAAAAAATGTGTGAATGGGGTTGGAGTTAAATGTAGTTTTGTGTCACCTAAAGACCCTACAAGTCATAAACAAAACAATCCTTTGAGATATGAAGTGGTGACTATAAATGCTATGAGTTGTACTTTGAAGTTTGAAAGTAAAATCAATCAATAAATAATTATAATCTTTTTATGTAGTATATGTTTTTATTTTTGAATTATTTATTTATTTTAAACCTATTCCAATAAAATAAACTTATGTTGCAAATTAAGGGATGATTGAAATTAAATTTCCATTAAAGTTCAATATTATCTCAATTTAATGTTACTTCACGTGGTGTTATTTATGTCAATGGGGTATTCCAATATGATCAATCAATGTTGATCGAAAATTGACCATTCATTACAATTTCAATTTTATCTCTTTGATAATATCATACACTTTCGGCGATACTACGATATCATACCGCCTAATACAATTACTAGAATAGGATTTTTGGTGTGTATAAAATACTATTATGGTTTCTTTAGTCACCAAATTTTAATCAAATTCATGGTTACAAATCTGATTTTAATTTATAGTTGTTGTGAAAAACTCTTATGCCAAAAATCAAATGAAACACACAAGAATTTAACATGGAAAACCTCAAACAACGGTGAAAAATCACGATAGAAAGGAAAAAAACACCTCAACTAATGCACTATATAAATGGAGAAAATAGCCTTTTGGGTCCCAAATGTTTCAACATTTTGGCAAATTTGGTCCCCAATGTTTGAAATGGCAAAATTAATCCTCAAAGTTTGATTATTTTGACAAATTCAGTCCCTAAAGTTTAACAATTCGGTAAATTAAGTCCCCAAAGTTTTAATATTAAGGTAATACCACCCCCAAACTTTAAAATTGACAATATCGATCCCCAAAGTTTACACATACTAACAAATATGGTTCCCAAAGTTTTAAAATTTGGGCAAAATCAGTCTCCAAATAACCCTAACTCCGTTAACTTTTTGTTAAGTTATTCAAACTTCATACTTTCTGACTAAATGCCTAATTCCGCGACTTCATTCCCAAGCGGCCGAACTCTGGGGTTTCGTTCTTAACTTGTCGAAGTCCTCTTCACAAACTCACCGAACTCACCCTGTATCCTCGCCGTTGGTAGTCTTTTTTTCCGTAAGTTTTTCGCCGGAGAAAAAGGATCCCTGGTTAGAGCTTCCCCCTCTTCACATGTGTGTACATTGTTTATAAGGTTATTCAGGCAAGGAAAGGAAGCATGTTTATCTCTTTAGCAACGATAAGGAAGTTTGATGTCTAATGTGATGATTCTTGATTACTAATGTGATGAACTGAAATGACACAAGACTAATGTGTCTTATTTTTAACTCGTATGTGTTCCATTTCATTTAATTGGAAGTATTAAAATTCCATATTTTATACACGACATGCATTACTTTATCTGCCTTTGGCCATTGCTAATACACTCATCGCTGATTTAAACAATGGGTATGTTTCGGTTCACATCTTTATATTCTAATCATTGTGTTCGGGTTATTTAATGACATAAGATTTATTTGTTGCATTGAAGTGTGCCTTCAGTTGATGAGCTATGGGTTTTTGTTGGTTTCTTTTCATACTAAGGTAGAAAAAAGTTATTTCGTGGTGCTTCATTATCTTGCTCTTTGCAGTGTCTAATATGTGTACTTTGACTTGCTTTATTTCCATTCAAATTGCATGTTTTATGCTCTAGGATTTTTATATATTGTTGCATGCCACAAAACTATACATTACTTCGAATTAACTTTCCAATTTGATGCATTCGCATTCGGAAGCGCTGTTATGTGTGGCACTAATATCTTTTGGTTCTAGTAATATCTGTTACTTTTTTTACTACATGGGAACACATCGGAAGCGCTGTTACGTTAGTAATATTACCAAAAGTAATATCTGTTACTTTTGGTTATAGTAATATCTGTTATGTGTGGCCTGATTGCACCGTTCGTTCGTCGATGTTCTTTGGAGTTGAACAGCTTGCTTTGCTTACTCAAGTTCTTTCTTTCTCCCTTCCATTTGTTAGAGAAATTAATTGGTATTAAGATTTCGAAATTACTAGAGATTTTATTGTTGTTTGTTTTCGGTGAATTTTATTGCATGTTTTCAGCAATCAATTCTGATAATATGTGTTGATGCCTATTGTCATCGGGTAAACTTTGTTGATTATTTTGAAATGTATTTGTTGTAATTATTTGAGTGCATTTTATAGTGGACATTGGTCATTATTGGTGTTATGTGCATTCGGAGACCCATCGAAACGTAATATGATCATATTGGATTCCTTGGGAACAATGCGTAAAACGTCAATCGACGCAGAGGTGTACAGGTATTATAATTTAACCCTTTAAATATTTACGTAGCATCCCTAATGTTGTTAAATAGGTTTGTAAAAGATGCATACGAGATTCAAAATGGGATCGATATCGACGCCGCTATTGAACGAATTCCCATAGAATGGCCAGATATCCCAGGGCAAGTTGGAGCCTCAGAATGCGGTATATACATTTTGTATTACGCATTTCGGTTTCTACAACAAGTATCCAATGCGTACGAGCCGAACGGATACCCTTTCTTTGTAAGCGTTTGCTAATCCCTGTGTTTGATCACTTCATTTACACTATCAACGATTGAATATTAGGTGCAAATTTTTTAAATTTTTGCAGATGACTCCTACATGGTTTACGCTTTCGGAGATCACAGATTTCGCCACGACCTACATCCCCAAACCAAGTAATATCGGCACAAAAAGAAAGTATTCAACCAGAAGAAAACTTTGAAACACTTTCAACTTCGAATATTTAAACTTACTTTGTTTTGGATACAAAGAATCATTTAAACTTTGAAGCATTAGTGTTATCTTCTTTTTCCACTATCTCTACAATATATGAAAATGAGACAGTTTATTATATATTTTTAAAATATATTTAATTTAAATATTTTAAAAATTATAACTTTGCATTATTGTACGAATGTTGATTTATTATTGACGTCATGTATCTCATAAAATATTAAGATGGAAATTCATGTACAAAAATTATTATTGGCATCATTTACTATTGGCGTCATGTATATCATGCAAATTAAGATGAAAATTAATGATATTGATATAACTTTGGAAGAATTAATGTTATTTTTAATTTTCTCTTCCTCCACATCCTATGTAAATGAGACATTTTTAAAATATTTTCAAACTATAACTTTGCATTANGACCAAATCTAATGAATTCCTCTCCAATTGTTAAAAATTGTTCTCACGCTCTTCATAGTTTTCTCGATTCAAATATGTAATTTCAACATGGTACAAAAGAATATCCTTCAAAATCATGAATATTATTGTCGGTGATATCACCATGAGAATTTTTTTATTTAAGAACACATATTCCAATAAAGTTGTTATCAAGTCTAGAGATGAAGCATATCGAAATATTCATGCACACACCCTACTGGTTATGCTAGACTCTTAATGGTGTTAAGGTGCCATACAATTGACTTGACTAAATCATTTATATGTAAACTCATTTTCTTATGTGACTCTTTTTACATCGTGTTTTCTATCCAAATCTATAATTCCAAGATGAGCAAGTTCGTTCAAAACCTTGATTATTTTTAATGGGTGTTGAGTTCAGTTCAATTTACAGGTCTAAACCTAAGATGAGTATTGAAAGTTATTATCACATATTAGAGCGTTAGCGGTGTACCATACAATTGAATTGTACAAGTTTTAAGATGTGAACTCACACTTTTATAATCTATTTGTTCATGCTCTCTTCACCATGTTTTCGTACCAACTATATAATTTCAACATTTTGATTCGAAGCTGGTTTTATTTATCGCGCCACTCTATATGTATTTTTTGTGTAAGTTTACACTTTACCGACAACCCATCCCCGGAATAAACTAGTACATGTATCAATTTTTTTGACAATTTGTAAAAAATGTGTGAATGGGGTTGGAGATAAATGTAGTTTTGTGTCACCTAAAGACCCTACAAGTCATAAACAAAACAATCCTTTGAGATATGAAGTGGTGACTATAAATGCTATGAGTTGTACTTTGAAGTTTGAAAGTAAAATCAATCAATAAATAATTATAATATTTTTATGTAGTATATGTTTTTATTTTTGAATTATTTATTTATTTTAAACCTATTCCAATAAAATAAACTTATATTGCAAATTAAGGGATGATTGAAATTAAATTTCCATTAAAGTTCAATATTATCTCAATTTAATGTTACTTCACGTGGTGTTATTTATGTCAATGGGGTATTCCAATATGATCAATCAATGTTGATCGAAAATTGACCATTCATTACAAGTCCATTTTTATCTCTTTGATAATATCATACACTTTCGGCGATACCGCGATATCATACCGCCTAATACAATTACTAGAATAGGATTTTTGGTGTGTATAAAATACTATTATGGTTTCTTTAGTCACCAAATTTTAATCAAATTCATGGTTACAAATTTGATTTTAATTTATAGTTGTTGTGAAAAACTCTTATGCCAAAAATCAAATGAAACACACAAGAATTTTACATGGAAAACCCCAAACAAAGGTGAAAAATCACGATAGAAAGGAAAAAACACCTCAACTAATGCACTATAAAAATGATTATGATTACATGATAATGACAAGAGCAAACTTGTAGCAAGGGAATGAAAATCAAGACTCAGAGGACGACCGTAGCCAAAAGTGCACTCAAGACGCTAAATTGGAAAAAAAGTTATATCCTCGGCCTTAGGAGAAAAGTTAATATTTATAGAATGTTGTAGGGATTAGATCGTCATTTTTCTCTTCATTATTCCTCGCCATTATCTGTTATGAATACACTAAAATAGGAAACATTCCCCCTTGACATACAAGTGCCATAACAATCAGTAGTTTTATTAAAACTCGCGAGCCCGTTGAATACATTAGGACCACTCTGAAACCACTATACCCGATCCTATACAAAAAAATGTTCAGGACCGATTAACCATAGGGACCGCTCCATCACTTTGAGCAATATGTTATCTTAACCCAACCCTCTTCAATTTAGGTTGGATTAAATCTTGGACTTGATTAACTATTGGGATATACCCATTTTATGGTACGTCTTCAAGGTTTCCCTTCAAATACAAATTTACAATTAAAAACATGTTTTCAAATTATACTTTTTTCATGTATATCCCGATATGCAACGAGATACAATTCGAATAGTATAATTGATATCAGGTAATTTCAAATCTCCTCTTCACTAGCCCTGCGAACGAACCGAGCCGGTTCAATCATAGTTTGAGTTTCAATATGATTTCTTTATACCGAGCTCGACTTCAAATTCCTTACCATCAGAACTCAAAATTTTTATACCTTGTTTGAGATTCGAGAACCAATAATATTATATTTATTAAATATATAATATTTTTTAGTAATTCCACTAAAAATTAATGAAGAACCCAAACCCCATCAAAAACAAAGATTTAATCATCGATTCCTCACTTTTTGGATATTCAACCCATTTTGAGCATAATAAGAACCTTATAAAAGCATTAGAATTCAATTTGTTGAGTGGAATACCAAATTTCTGGGTATGATCGATGGAACTACATAGATGATCGATGGACTGCAGGTTCGAGACGATCGATGGATTGCAGGTCAAGACAGGCGATCGACGGACTACAGGCCGACATAGGCGACAAACTACAGGTCAACACAAGCGACAGACTGTAGGTCAACACAAGCGACAGACTGTAGGTCAACACATGCGACAGACTGCTGGTCGACACATGATGGAAAATTTGCATGGTCGATAGGATGACGTTCTCATAGATTCCAGCCTTAGAGCAGATGGAGACTTCGGTGGCAGCTACGCCATCGTCAATCGAAGGCAAGATACCGAGTTGGAGTCAGAAGTAAAGGAAGATACCGAACAGTATTTGATTACCTAGATACCGATGGGGTCGGATATTCTGATACCGACTGGTATTCAGAATGGAGGAAATGAGCCTTAAACCTAAGCTCATTTCCATGAGTGTGTTTATACACAATCAGCCGCACTTAATGCGGTACTACCACCAGAATCAGAGAATCACAATGGGGAAAAACGCAGAGGAAGCATGGGAGAACAGTAAAGGTTGCAAATGAGTTTTGCAGAGATAATCTTCATTGTTTTTTGCTCGATATCAATGTTTCAAGAACTGGATAGTTCTTGAACTCTATCTGTTGTTTATTTAGTGATAGTGAATTGACCGGTGTTGTTCCGTGGTTTTCTCCCGGTACTCGGGTTCCACGTAAAAATTTTTGGTGTCTATTCCATTCCGCCGTGTGTATGCGTTTGAGTTCGTAACGGGAAGTAATCAGTAAAGAATCAGTAAAATCCATTTTAAGTTAACAAGTGGTATCCGAGCTGGATTCTTTCTGGAACAGGTGTAGCAGTAGGTCCAACAACAAATCCAGCAAGTTCAACAGTGAAAATAGAGGATTCAAGGGTGTCGATGATAAAGTTGGACTCCAAAATAATTCGATATGGAAGGTGAAGATGGAGGACTTGTTGTCCTGCTGGGATTTGTGGTCGATAATTGAGTCGAAGGCCGCACCAACGGGAATAGATGACGCAAAATGGAAAATGATGAATAAGAAGGTGATGGCGTATATCAGGTCGTGGGTCGACCTGTCATTGTTTCATCACGTCGGGGAGTTGACGGACCCGAGGGCTATGTGGGTCAAGCTTCAGAGTATCTGCGAGAGAAAGAACGTGCAGAACAAGGTAGACACGATAAAGAAGTTGGTGAACCTGAGGTATACCAATGGTAGTCCAACGACTGAGCACCTGAATAAGTTTCAGGACTTGGTGAACATGTTAACTCGGGCGAACATGAAATTAGACGACGAACTGCAAGCGATGTTGCTCCTCGGCACATTGCCCGACACTTGGGAAACACTGGTGGTGGCATTGAGTAATCCCATACCAGTGTTGTTGTTATCGGGAGTGGTAGAAAGTCTCCTGAACAAGGAATAGAGGAGACGAGAGTCGAGCACTTGTGGTCATGGGACGTTGGCCACTACTACCGATCGTCAGGATCGACGGTCGAAAGGAAACAAGAAAAGCAAGTCACAAAGGGGTGACAAGCAAGGTGTGGGAAATGCTCCGATCATCGAGGGGAAAGCATGTTTTCATTGTGGGGTCGTGAGACACTTGAAGAAGGATTGTATCCATTACCGAAGGTCCAATGAGGTACAATAGAAAAAGGACAAAGAAGCCGAGGAGCCTTATACGGTCGGCTCATCATATGACTATGAAGAGCTTATAGTCTTGTCTGAAGAGACTAACGTACTACAAGGACATGAGGAGTGGGTGTTCGACACAGTTGCCTCCTATCATACGACACCGAACAAGAGCAGTTTCAAGACGTATACTGCTCGGGAGTTTGGCATGGTCAAAATGGGTAACTCTAGTGCATCGCCAATCGTGGGCTTCGTTAGGCACATTCCCACATTGTGTTTGAATTTGCGTTCGGGAAATGTTTTTTTGATCGGGAAGGGTACACAAGTGTGTGCCTGAAAAGTTCGTGGAAACTAACGAAGGTATCGTTAGTGGTTGCGAGAGGGGTACTGGATCGTACCCATTACCAAACGGTGATGTCGACTGGGTCGACGATGTCAAAGGGGTTTATGTCTCGAAGTGTGGATGTGGGGGTCGACTCTGGGAGGAGCGGACCTGTTATAACACTTGAGTCGGATCGGCTAGGAGATTGATCTGGAAAGAATAAACAAAGACATGTTCGATTTCGACGGAACGTGGTAAAAGCGGCAGAATCGAAGGGGTCAAAGTCAGACCCAATGAACACAGAGGAACTCAGGTCGGAAGTGACGACCAACCTCGAGGTAGACCGATCGGCAAGGCCAATTGACACTGAACCAAGGAATGTTGATGCCCCTCTTAAGCCAATCAAGGATCGACTGCTGGTGAACGACAGTGGCAAAGGAAAATGACGATGTAGGAACAGCTCACCTAGTTTGAAAGGAACCGTAGAAAAGCTCGTTAAGGCACATGTCGTTAAGCCCCTCTTAAGCCAATTCACCGTGTGTATGCGTTTGAGTTTGTAACGTAAAAGTAATCGGTAAAGAATCGGTAAAATCCATTTTAATCTAACAAGTCGGTTCGGAAAAGTTTCAGAAACCAATAAAATGAACGCGTAATCCAATAAATGAATTAAGGGCTTGGGCTCAAGCTTTTTAAATGAGAAATGTTTTTAAGATTTAAATCAAGTCTTCAGATTTCACTGTCAACTCAACATTGCGTTTGTTTAGAATTTCCCATTTCAATAGCCATTTGGGCCGAGAGCTTCTGGTTGCCTAATTTCATGTGTTGTTCGTATTTCGTCGGCTCTACAATTGATTGTTTGATAGAAAGGTAGACAATCGTTGAAATAATTTCCTTAATTTGCTTGGGGGAATGATTCAGAAATCCATTTCCCCAGCCGAATTTCACTGGAACCCATCTCCTTGATTCCACCCAACAAGTATTTTCGCTGTTTAGGTTTGACTCATCTAATATTGGATGAAGAATTTTGGTTCTGAGCGTAAATTTGTATGGGATTCCTGATTTTCTTTGAATTTGTGTTTAATCAATTTAACCTGATTNGTTTTGATCTGTATTTTATTTCATACCACTCGATACAGGGTATTAGAGTCGGTTTTGATTGTTTACGGGTCCGACCAAAAAAACTAATTAAATACTATTTAATATAAAAAATTTTAAAAAGATATTTTGTACCGAACGGTATACCGGTCATATCGATCCGAATCGGTATGAAAACATTGATAATCATGATATCTTCATCTTTTGTGCAACATCATTACAAAATGGACTATCAATAACCGAAGAGGGTGTTCTCTTCATCTCAATAATAGGTTTATATGAAAACAAAATGGACTATGAATCGTCTTTTGAGCACAAAACACCATACCGATTATGAAGAAACAGAGCCACTAATAGTATGTTCAAGAAACACTAACTACAACAGTAACACCATAACAAATCACTTCGATTTGTACACAAAATTTGGAGTCACCAACTACGTAATATCAGAATTTGAAACAAAAAGAACGCACGCGCTAGCTCTTTGACAATGGGTTATAAGCCTTATACATGACAAAGCCAACACAACTCAAAGAGGAGAACTAAACCAAGCAACGGCGGGAGACTAGGAACCAAGCCACTAGCGATGAAGAACTAAACCATGAACCATAAAAACCCTATTCCAACATTATGTCCAAATCAAGTAATAACCACTCCTTATAACAATGTTTAAACCACTTTTAATTTGAAAGATGATCGATTATGCCAAATTACCAATAGAGACTATATTTGTCGTTATGTGTAAATTTTAAAATGGAAGAAACTAGATGAAATTTTGGGGATTAGTTCGTACTATGAGGATCGATTTTACCCACTTTACAAAACTTGAGACTATGAATACCAAAATTAACAAAATATGGAAATTATGGATATCAAATAAATATTTTGAGAACCAAATTTATCAAAATCATAAGAATGAGGACCAAACACGACTCTCTTGAATTAATGAAGCATGCTTTTAAAAAATAACAATAAAAATAAAAATAAATTTGTTTCCAAAACCACTAGTTTAAACTAAGTATATAAAATTTTAAATTTTAACATTTGGCATAGGGATATTTAAGAGGCTATAAGTCATAGATTCAAATATAGCTTAATGGCCTAATTTCAACGTATAAAGTCGATACAAGTTAACCGGAATATTTTAATGCAAAGGTAGCGTGGTTTTTATTTATTTTCTCTTACTGTCATCATTTTATAATTGTATTCTTATTTTATAAATGAATTGTTACTATATAAATTCTCAAAATATCAAAATATCTCAAAATATAACAATGATATATCATAATTAAAGGATTTCGCAAGTCAATTGAAACATTGTTCACCATTTAATATTATGGATTTTTGTTTATATTTTTTCTAATTTAAGATTTTTCTCTATATATTTTAACACTTTCTTAAAAATCGTAGTAGAATTATCCCATACAACTTATTTTTTGTATAGCACATGACCATCCGATCATTACAACCCATCTTTTTGTTATGAGCATTCATCAACAAAAAAACCAATTAAAAATTTGTAACAAAGTATCGTTCAAGTCCATATTCAAAGGCAACATGATTTGTATTAATATATTTTCCCAATAGTGTGCTAGTATGGATTTTTCGCCAATATATCAATCTAAGGATATTTTTGTGTAGAAATGATGTGATAGATAAGTATATACTGCAAAAAATGATGTGGGTATATCGATAAAAAAACTAGTACTTGTATAGAAAATTAAAGAGGTCTACAAATTACCATGAGTTAATTCGTAATACAGTATTTATTCTAATTCTTTGTAATTCACTTCTGTTAAGCAACTGGATAAGATGCTTGCATAGCGATTCCGCATGTCCCTTGGGGACCATTGGCATTTCTGAGTATGTAAATGTATCCACTGTCTCCCCATCCCGTACCCCATGAATTTTTCACGATCCAATACGGAGTACCGTTGCTTGTCGTCCCATATCCAACCGCAGTCACACCGTGATCCAAATCAGTACCACATGATCCCGAAAAAACCCCACTTGTATAAAATTGGAAATCATTACCACTAGCATCAATAGCAACAGATACTGGTTGATTTGCAACTGCATTCATCAACGCAAACTCGCTATTTTCTTGAACGTCAGTGTAACCAGAGATTGTAGCCGCGGATTGAAAGGTTATAAACATATTGCAAAATGATTGTCTTGTTGTGTAAGGATACATTGTTTCGGTTGTGATTCCGTATCTTTCAATATATTTGAACGCGTTGTCCATTTGTCCCCCGTTGCAACCATTGTCTTGTGAATCACAATCTACGAGCTCTTGCTCGGATAAGGAGATAAGATTGCCTGTTTTTATCTTGTGAATACCTTCCACAGCTGCCACAGCTGAGAATGCCCAACAACAACCTGCATAGCTTATAACATTACTTACAAATTACATTTATATCATAAAAAAAACTTTTATAATATGATTAACTTATGGTATTATTAAGTTATATGAACATTTTCTATGTTTATTAGATCCTGAATTTATGCATAATATCTAAACTCGATGATGGCTTCTAGTTGGCCCATCCCAATTTTGATCAATATTCTCAAATATGATTTGTCTACTCAAATAATTTTTGTATAGGATCGTCGAATCGTTGTCGAACCCTTTTGAAATGTTCTTAAACATTTTTTAACAAAAACTAATTAAAATTAAATATTGAAAAATATTTAACTATCACACTCATCAACTCATTTGTTCAATATCGGTTGATGAGCCCACCGATTAACCCTAACAATCTAGGTTGAGTTTTAAGACCTTGGTTTAGACAAGAAAAACTGGGGTAGGGTAGAAGCACATCAAGTTTAGAGACAAAATATATTAAATTGTGACTTCAAAAGTACCAAAAGTAAACACAATAAAAACTTTGGTACAAAAAATGTATAATTCTTAATTTATCAATCTATGAGTCGAGCACTAACAAAGTAAATAAAAATAAATAAATTTTCGGTTTTGAGATGAAATATTGAGAATATCCTATATATTATATGAAAATAGAAATTTTCTACTTAATGAGACTGATCAATTCCTACATACACACACTCTTACGAAGACTCTCTCCGTCTCATTTAATTATGAATTTCTATAGAAATTAGTCTTATATGTATCATGCTATAAGTTTTCTTACCGCAATTGCCTTGATCTTTGATAGGAGTCACAGCTCCCAAAGCTCTCCAATCAACGCTAGAAGGAGTTGATGATAGGCTTATGTTTTCATTAGGAAGATTGATAACCTTATAAGAATTGTCCTTTTTCTGGTATCCATTTCGAAAAGCACTAAATTCCTCGTTTGTGAGATCAGCAAACTTGTTTGCCCCAAGCTTATACGAGCCATTAGCCGCATTGACTGAATTTATGTAAGCCACATTACGTTGGAAGATCGCAAATCTATGAGCCTTTTCAATATCATTTTTGTAAACACGACCATATTTTTCCATCCAACCCTCGTGCATTTTAACCATCGTTGCATCGAGGGTTCCTCTAGCCTCGACCTTGGCCTCGTAATAATCCATTGAAATTAGGAGTAACAGTAATGAAGGGAGAAGAAACTTCAACGCCATTATCAAACAATATGGATTTCAATGCAAAGTGTTGTGTAAAATAAGTTATGTGGAAGGGGTATTTATGGAGTTCGCCCACTATTTTGTGAGGTTAAAGTAGTCATTTTGCATCCTTTCATACTTATGGTGCAAATATATTTCAAAGGCCCTACTTTTAGTTATAGGTAAACTTTAATTTGTTAAAGAAAAAATTGCATGAGTAGTTCCCAAATTACGATATGTGTAAAGGACATGCCTCTATTTTACGAAATTTCAATGACACCTAAAGATATCAATATCATTTGTTTTTACCCATGACATTCTAGTACCCGAATTTCCGTTAAATTGACAAACATTTTTCCGTTGGTATAAGTGATTCGCAAAATATGCAAATAAAACATGTTTGAAAAATTATACAAAATTGACCCCTGATGTTCGAAAATTGTTCATAAAATATAAAATATTAACAAGTTCATTAGAGTGCCTATGATAAATAGTATTGGAAAATTGAAGTGTCTTATGTGTATTTAATTGAAGTTGGAGGACAACAAATGTATATTTTTGTTCAAAAAATGTATCATATTTGCAATTTCAAAATTTGGAGGACATAACTTTTACACATCCCGTAAGTTGGGAGTTGTAGACAAACGTCACCCATTTGTTAAATACTAATTTTGATCATTTACCTTAGATAAATAATAATAATATTAATTTTACGAAATAATTCTCTGATTAATTTGTAATATATAAAATTATTTTAAACTATAATTTAAATAAATTGATTTAGGGAACCCATGTAAATATTGCGTACTTAACCTGGTTATCTCGTTATGATTTAATTGTGGTGGAAAGTATGATAAACTAGTTACTAGTAAAGAAACTTATTATATACGGTAGAGTAATATTAAAGACACATTGTCAAAATTGAGTTAATAGCCTAAAGCGAAATGGAAGTCTTCATAGGAATTATGTCCTTAAACACGGACATTAATGTCCTTAAAACGAATTTGGTTTTGTAAACAACATAGTCAGGAATCAGGATTCGTTGTATTATTCCTTCCAATCTCAATTTAAAATTATTTAAAACTGGAAACTTGATTTTTATTTATTACTTTGATTAATTTGATGATTTCTCGTTCAATTAATATTGTAGTGCCCGAGACTAAAGTACTTGATATAAATATAGAATTAAAATTCAATATTATATCAATTATTTGAAGATTTATAAATTGATGATGTGGCTGTGTATGTTTTCTTTTATTTGCAGTTCAATCAGCAAACCACATTTGACAATATTACAGAAAATTATTTCTCGTAATACATTTTGAAGATAATAAATATATCAATTCAATAGTACAATATTTTACAAAATATGTGAAATTTAGTAATTTATTATCAATTTCATTTCTATCTCATCCACGTAATCTTAAAATAAATTAATCATTTTACATATAGATTAGTTTGTCATGTGGATGTATTTTTACAAATTTGGTCAACATTGTTTCATGGTTTTGATAATTTTGATTCCAAAAGTTTTATATTTACAATTTTGAACCGGTATACTGGAAATTTCGGGCATACCGGTTTCTGCTGGTATTTTACCAAAATACCGGCCGGTACAAGTATTTTTCGGGTTGGGTTTTATATTAAAAAAATAAAATCTGAATATTTTATAATTTAATTTATTTTAATATTCCCGGTACGTATCCGGTATACCGATCTAATGAACTTGTCTGGTATATCGATCGGTACCGGTATTTAAAACATTGATCTTCTCAATAAAAAATGTAGAGCCTTGAATATTATACAAATATATATACCCTTAACCATTGGGCATGGGTTCTAATTTGTAAGCTGTTATAGCTATAAATTCAATTTAAAACTAAGACTTCATTCACATAAGTACCAAAAATAAATTATGGATATTTTTTGCGACGGTTGATTAATGCATAAACTTATTGTCCTAAAAAGGATTAATTTAAACTAAAATCAATATCCATGGAAACCATTGTTTTAAATTTCATGTATACCATAAATTTTGGACATAACAGTTTTTGTTGGAATTTAAATAAAATACCACTAGGTACAAGTTTTAAGAGGGTGGGATCCGATATAATTTATTTGATATAGGAAAAAATATATATGAAGTTTGTAAATGCTTTTAATTCTCATTAATATTTTAATTTATTTTATTATTTTTATAAAATCCTATGTACAAATGCACTCAGCTCGAAACAAATGAATAAATACATCGTATAAGAAAATATCATTACAAAACTCGGACATATAAGATGCTCACTAAGTCCGTTTTATTGCGTTATGCCGATCACTAGAGAGGCATAATGGACATGGACCTTACAACTTGTATATCTTATAGTAATTTACATGAATCCCAAGAACATCTATTTTGGTTGTGTAATTAGTGAAGTCAACTCCTCTGGGAAAGATTGAGATGTATTTGGTATTTAAATTATGAGTTAATTAATTTGATTTGTGATTTATGGTTTAATTACTAACCTTCGTACTATGAATTTCGCAACTTAATAATTAATTTTATATTAGTATAACAAAAATACATATTATTTTAAATTTCAAATTAATAAGGTTGTTTGGATTTACTATTAATAAATTAAGGTATAATGCAATGTGGTGAAAATAATAATGATATAATGGTGAATTGTTTAAATTATTTGATAAAATTAAGTTATCGAGATTTATATAAATATATACTTGTATATAAATAAATTGAAAATATATTAAATTATAGTCATTTCTCAAATATTTATTGCACTACATCTGATAACTCAAAAACAGAATATCGGGTTAAATACCTTTTTAGTTTTCGGTTTTTATTTTATGGTCTTTTTGGTGTTTGGTTTCTGTTTTTGTAAAAACAATTCTATTATTTAATTTATCGAATGCCGAATTTAATATTATATTATATTTAAATAATAATTTTTTAAATTGTATAATTAAGGGTTTAGGGTTGATTAGTATTTAATTATTTTTTAGAAAATTAAGTATTCAGTATATAACGAAACCGAACGAAAATTTCTGAAATTGAATCAATAAAATTTGATTCGGTATTCGGTAGCAAAATATTATGCCTTGATCGGTATTCAGTTTTCTTATTAGGTTGGGTAAATACCGAATGAACACCCTAGCTACCAGGGGTATCAATGGATCGGATAAATTGAGTAATCCAATCAAGCCATCCATTTTTAGTTAGATTTGAATTGCAAATTAGATTTGGTTTAGATATATCTATTAAAAAATAATGATCGGATACCTATTTGGATCCGATACAAATTATATCTCAATATACAATCAAACTCATTTAATCGAAGCAATTTAAATAATTATATTTAAAAAAAAATTATATAGCCATTCTACTTATCTCATTCTCTAACCCATTTATAAGCAATCAAATTTGAAAAACATATAATTAAACGTCACAAAATGGATGTTATATACCTATTAATTAATCAATTTAATAATTGAATTGTTACAAAATTACAAGTATTTAGTAGAAATTTGTAGATTACTAATATCATCAACAATAATTAAACATAATCTTCCCTTTAATTTACATATAAATGAGGGATACAAGATATTCACAAATATCTGCAATTGGAAGTGAGCCAAAATAAATATGTTTTAAGAAATAATGTAGGAGTGGTGTTTGTAATTGGTCTCTAAACTTTATAATAGTGTAAAGGCGGTGCCTCTAAAGTTTGTAAATTGCATACGAAACCCCCGAAGTTGATATCATGTGCGCGGTTGGCCCCTAAACTTTTAAATGTTGTAAATACCGTGCCCTCAAAGTTTAAGAATTGCGTGGTTGGCCCCCGAACTTCCAAAACTGTTTATATTTGACCCTTATACTCGTTGATATTTTAAACGTCTCCAAAGTTTATATTTGACTTATTAACCTTGAAAAATGTTATGACTATGTTTCCAAACTTTGAAAATTTTAAAAATAACACATAAATTATCAAAAACACTAATACGAAAAAAGACGAAAACTGCTACTATTCACCCAGGGGTAATTTTTGAACGGTTTTGAAACTTCGAGGGCTTCTGACGCAATTTACAAACTTTGGGTGCACCACCTTTACACTATTTTAAATATTAGGGGTCAATTACACAATTTTCTTAATAAAGTAGCAAACTTATTCATAAACTTGGATTGTTTGTTATATATATTAATAAATTTGCTAGAAACCCTTTTAATTATTTAATCTAATATATATTAGATTTAAATTGATTTTAATATATTTCAAATTACTTAGATGTAATCGGAATTTAATTCATCTATCAAATATAATTCAAATTGGAGATATAATTTATTTTTAGATTTGGATAAGACTTAATTTTATTTTTATTTGTATGGATTGTCTGTTGAATTGAATCATGATTTTTACTGAAAATAGTTTCGTTTTTATTTAATGTATATTATGAGTTTAATGATTTGATAAACGCATTGCCCCATCCTTTGATATAGTAAACAAGCCCAATATATTTGATACAAAACAATAATAGTACATACCGTACACGTATAACATATTTTTAAAATTCAAATACATTCATTTATTAAATAGGCAAATACAATAATTAAGAGTCAACGGCTCTATTACAGGCATACTAAAAATGACTTATTAGATTGACGAGAATCAAAATATAAATTATTAAATCAAATTAAAACTTGAATTGTAAAATCGATATTATAACCATGGAAGTGGTGGCTGCCTCTTTCTAATTATATGATTTTGATCACAATCTAAAAAATTAAATTTATTTTAATTTGCATTATTCATTCAAGACAACTAATAATTTTTTTTTTTAAAAAAACTTTAATATGATAATGTAATTTCTTTTTTACTTATTTAATTCTCAAGTGCACCTCATTTTAATCGAGGGTTTTATTTGATACTCAATTTAATACTTAAGAGTCCCAAATTGGTCCAAATGCTGGAATTCCTGCAGCCCAGCATGCGTTAACTACGTCTCTAGTTCCCTCAGGATTGCTCGTTACGATCACCATCTCCGCCCCAAATCTCTTTGCCGTTTCAACGCTCATTTGAGGGACGTTCGGCCGTCCGAGCACCGCCGTGTCATGCAAAATGTTCTTCTCCGGTCGGCGGCTCATCCATTCCATTATTTGTTTCCCAAAGTTCTGTTCCATATTCTTCGCGACCCAAAGAACATAAATATCAGCTCTATCATTTTGCAATTGAAAAGAAAGGAACGGGCAGATTCCAGATCCTGTAGCTACGTGAAGAACCTTATTGTATAAGCTGGTTAAGTACGGAAGTCCGGCGAAATGGAGCTGACGAACCCAGAGATGGGTCGGAGGATTTGAAACTAAGGATTTGGTGAAATCCCCTACGGCTCCGGCGAGAATCACGTGTTCTTCCTTATTGTCGGAGATTATTCCGAAAGCATGCCATTCTGAAAGAGGTGACGGGCTGATTCTTCCTAATACTCCGGCTTTAACACCCCCTTGGAATGTAATAACAGAAGCATGACTTGAAGGACAATGTATTTTTACAGGGACCCTTCTTACAGTTAACCATGGGAGAATGATCAAAACTGTAATTGCAATAACGAACCAGAACTCTTGCTTCTTTACCAGTTCAGATGCAATGTTTCTCTTGTAAGATTTCGTTAAAGGATCATAAGCTGTTGTTAGACAGATGAATATCCATACAAGAACTAAAGCTGTCCATCCTGCAAAACGATGTGTTCTCTCAAAAACGTTATGGTGAAGATGACGAAGAAGAGGAAATGCACCAATAGAACAAACGCAGAGAAGTGATAGAATAGTGGAAGCGACTCCGATAATCTCCGGCGAACTTGTATCCCTATTTTTAAGCGTGAGGATCAAGGCGTAAATGAGCCAAGCAATAGATGAAATCCCACAACCGCTGTGAATCCCGCCGACAGATTGAAGAACCGCCGTAGTCGCTAGTTTCAAACGGAGTGGAACCACCGGCCAGCCGAGAAGTTTCACGGTTATCCAGTACACAACCCTGAAAAAAGCTTCGTTACGGCATAAAACCAACGCGAGAATATTCGCTAACGAGAAGGCAACAGCTCTGTTTCTTGCGTAGGAAAACATTCCAGCAGCAGCGGGAACAAGTAAAGCGATATTTATAGCGAAACTAAGAGCAAAAAGCCTCTTGTAAACAGTGAAAAGTCCTTGATCCATTAGGATGATCGACAGTCTCGATGAAGCTTGTTTATTTGAAGTAGGCTTCTTAATCGACGGCTGCCGTGATTTCACCAAAGGGACCTCCGGAGTTTTACCCGTTTGATTATCTTCTTCACGACCCTCTTCTATCTGTGCCATTGCTTCGCCTTCTTCTTCATCTTCTTCTTCTTCATCATCAAGATCACAGAAATGGCTGCTAGCTCGACTCAGTGACTTTTGAAAGGCCGAACTTGTTGAAAAAACTCTCGAAACTCTCCCCCATGGAGCCCAAGCTCTTTGGCTGCTTATGTTTCGGGGCACACCGTTTTCCTCGTCTGGAACAGCAAAAAGATCAGCGTGTGGTTTGATTTCAAAAGCCACCCCTCTACAACTGGAGAAACGGCCAACTTTCCCCTCCAACTCCATGGCAGTTCTTGGAATACTTACTTATGAGGTGGTGAAGCCATGCATTTATAATGGAAAGTAAGAGTTCTAAATTCAATGTCAAACCGGTCAATTTTAATTTGAAATACAATAAATTAAATTTATATTGTTCTAAAATTAATCCTATTTTAATTTAGGACGGCTTAGTTTTGAAAACAATTAATATTTACACACACAATATTTATCCAAATTGTAAATATTAACCTTCTAATTACAACTCAATCTCAACCAATATTTTCATACAAACAGGTATATCGGTATACCAACCGTTACATCGAATACTGGACATTACCGGTTTTATTTCGGGTATGTTTGGTACAGGGTTTAGGGTAGAATTCAAGGATTTTTCGGGTTCGATCATAAAAAAATAATTAAATATTATTTTTAAAATATGATATATCGCTCGTATAGGTCATATTGATACGGAAATCTAGATCAGTATGAAATTACTAACCTATATGAAAACATTGATCTGAACCCGAATAGTGATTACATAGTTTTGGTGAGGTATTTCACTAGAAAGAAGAGGACTATTGCAAGTATTCGTAATTTCATGGATTTTGAACAATATATTGATAGTTTGATGTTTGCAGTATATAAGTAATATTTATCATATAAATATAATATTAAAGAAATACAATAAATTATTATTGGGTATAACCTAAAATTTATATCTAATAAAATTTGAATTTATGGTAATATTTAAAGGTATAATCTTCAAATCAAACAGTAAGATACTTTGAAAAATGTGGTGGAAGAATCAAGAATTCTTCTTCCTAAGTGATTTAGAAATAAATATAAATATAACTATTTGTTTTACATTTACTATTTATTGCATTAAATATTATTACACAGGACACGACAAACATGTAATTGTTCTTAATTAAGGACTATTAAGTCAGACAATATAATATTGAGAAGGATTAAGTATAGTCAACTCTTTTAGATAATGCAACCCGAAGGAATTTCACAATTTCAGTGGAGCATTTTTTTAATTTTAATCGGCCTTATGTAGGGTTTTGGTACTAACTCTATTTATTTATTTATTATTATTCCACTGCCCGTTATTTAATGAGAACTCATTTTTGGCATATAAACAACTAATCCAAAGTTTGTTTTTGTTGATCCAATCCGATCGAATTGATGTTGATTATTACAAAATTGACGGTTTGCGATTCAGTTTAAGAATACAAAGATATATATATGTGTATTAAAATACTAAAATCACATCCAAAAGGGTATAATAATCAAAATGCTTGGTCGACGGGTATGACCTCGAGCTACTACAAATAGTCCGGGATACTCGATTTGGTCTATTTGTGATCGATCAAAGTATCGAGTGACTAAGTAATGATCTACGTGAATGACTAACCACTAGAAATTTTATATAGAGTGACAATGTAGATCGACTTAATCAATTAAGAGAGAGTGATAAAGTGATACATATCAAATGTTGTGATGATAATATTTCATAGAGAACAATTCGAGAAATTATTCAGTCAGATTGGATTTGAATCGGGATACCCTCAAAATAGATATCTTTGATCACATACATGAAAGATACGATGAATGCATATAAAGAAATATATAATTATATCTTAATTCAAAAATTGTATATAAATGTCTCATAGGATATAATTTCATGCTATAGATCAAATTATTTGTTCTTATTATCACTAGTGAGTTTGAAACAGTGTTTTATTGATCACATGTTTTTTTTACGATTTTTTTATTTCCACGCTAAATATGATATCTATCATTGTATTTATATATTTACGTTATGTTCCCTTAAACCACAAATAAAGGTTTACAAGAACGGTAAAATAATAATATAATGGATATTTTTCATAAATGGATTATATTGAAATATAAGTGGAAGTCAATTAATATTATGAAAAAATAGTCTTTTTCTTGCAATAAGTTATATTTTTAGATGAGTTTTAACTTTAAACTTTTAAAAGAAAAATATGACATATTGACTTAATTATGGATAGATATAGCAACTTGGCATGGTTATATAATGTCATTTCTACGTTAAAACTTAAAGTAGCTCACTCTAATTTTTACCCTCAAATTACTAATATTTTTTAATATCCCTAAAAATCCTACTTGTGTTTCACTTTAATTATGTTACTATCGGTATTAATGTTATGTAATAACTATTATATTGCTTACAAAAAATAATATTATAAAGAATTGTACTTTATATACGGCCAGGTTGTTAAAGTTTAAATATGAATTTCGAAGTTTTAAATTGCATTATTTTGACTCTTTATATTTTGAAATAATATTATTTTACCTATGACGTATCCGAAACTGTGTAATTCACCCTTAAATACACATATTGCACCAATTAAACAATTGAAGTTCAAGAAAATATACAAATTTGGCTATTAAAATTCGCAAATTGTATATTGGAGAATCAAAATGTTTTGTTATGTGAAGACATATACATTTTTAATCGAGTATAATTTACATAGAGAAATTATGTTTAACCACAAATTATTTTAGACAATATACTAAATTTGAAATTTGAGATGTAATCAATATTACTTTCTCTATGCGAAATTAAAAAAAAAAGAGATGTTGATATTTCCGTTCATAATAGATGTACTAAAAAATCATCTACATTTTGCCCATAATTTAAACATACCTTAAAATACTTATGATGTATCAACATGTTTTATATTATTATTCACAATTCTCTAATTTCAATGGTTAAATTTGTATAATTTTTTATACTAAAATTATATAATTTGCAAAATTTTTGAACTTCGAGGATCAATCCAAATAACGGAAAACTGATTGCTCAATACACGAAAAATATTTGCTAGAGTGGCATTATTTAAAAATAAATGTATAGGTAAGCTAATTTGTCATTTTTGCAATTTTTTAAGTTTTAACTTATGATCTTTACACATTTATGGAATTTTTACAAATTTTAATACAAGATTGATGATAAATGAATTTTCCCATGTTTTTACTTTGAATATTCGTCAAAGTAAAAAACCTTAGCATATTCCACTAAAACCATATGGGCCCACGTTTTGTTCGGGTTAATTATCACTTGGGTTCATATGAATTAATATTAAATTTATTAATCACCACCCAAATGGACTAATTTGCCAAACCCAAAAAAATAGATTAGGATCAACCTTTTGTATTAAGGTTGGTTATAAAGTAAGTTTACAATAAAGTTGTTGAAATTATATAAGGATATTATTATTATATGTTGACTTATATCTTGAAGTTTTTAATTTTTCTATCTATATTATAAAACATTTAAAACAAAGAACACAATATTTGTTAATATGTAGAACAATCAGGGGCTCCAAGCCAAGAAACGTAGGGAAAAAGAAATTAAAATATATATGATTAAATTTCATTAACATAAATATATGAATTATCTTAATATTTTGTAATGGCATGTATGTTTTTGGATCGCTTGGTACTCATCTTTAATTTATGGAGTTAAAACTAGCTCGTAAGTCTACTATCTAAATTTTATAATTCCTTAAAACAATTATCCATATAACATTCATTTTTAATTAAAACATTATATTTTTAATCGCCTCGATACTTTTGAAGCAATCTTCAATTTCTTATTCATATTATCAATAAACATTCAAACGAATATTTTTTTTATTATCAACTACTTTTATATTGGACTTTTAGCCTTTAGGCCCCTTTGTATTCGAAGTTTGATTATTTTGATAAATTCTATCCATGTAGTTTTATATTGTATTTTTAGGTACTTAGGTTTTAATTTTGCCCACTATTTATCAAATAATTTACGAAATTGAGCAGATTTGATTTTGCAAAAATCGAAAACACTGGACACCAATTTTGATAGAGATACTAAATTTTGAGAAACGATTTTGATAAACTACATATATTACGAGGACATATTTTATTCCACAAACTATAGAGTTCAAATTGTTACAATCATACAATTTAGTATACAAAATTTATCAAATCAATAAAAGTATAGAGATCTTTATTACATGTCGTCCAAACTCAATAGAATCAAATTAAAATTTCATTATAATTGTTTTTTTATAATTATAAAAAGATTTTTGGTTGTCTAATTAATTTAATTTATATGTGTATATATACATATATTTATTTAAAAATAATAATCGAACTAAATAATTTGTTTTGGTTTCCACTCCATGATTGTTCTAACTTTAAATTAAACTCATGATCCAATATTTCATAGCTTATGAACAACGAAAAGAGCCCAGCGAAGTGGATTATTTGGTCGTCTCAAAGTGTGGATATTTTAAAAGATTTAATTAAATATTCAATGTCATGTGAATTAATTATCTCTCAAACTTATCTATGAAATGCTTCTAGTTTATATATTATAAACATCATATTTAAATGTATACCTTATAATTATTATAATTATCATAAATTAAATTTATCAAAAGATAAATACAACGAATCATTTTGTAGTTGAATGAGGAACTAGTTATGGGATTTATCATTACTTTAATTTATTTAAGACAACTTGGATTCTAATTTCTACTCATAGGGGCGGCTACAACCTAAACCCTAATTTCCCCCTTAATCTGGTATTCGGGTAAAAAACTTGTTTAATAGTGTCAAAATTTAATATAATCAAATGTAATTTATTAAAAAATCTTCATAAATACAAATATGGATTGGTATCATCAGAATAATATATTATTTCTAATTAATTTTATTTTAATTAGTATTATTTTAAAAAATAATTTATTAAATATTTTATATATCTTTAGTAAAATTGTCCAAAAAATAAAATATGATCTTAAATGATCAAATGGATGGAGAAGAAGATTATAGATAAAGTCATAAGCTAAAATTCTAATATAATATTTTAAATTTGATGTCTTCTAAATTAATTTAATAAAAGGAATGAGAGTTTAAAACAAAATGACCATTGTACCCTTAATTGTAGGATAAACTCTCATTTTATTATATTTTGATTTTATTCTTTCTATTAAATCAATTGATTATATGATGTATTAATGTTAAGATTAAATGATGCAATTATTTTTTTACAATCTTTGGTGAAATGTATAAATTGGAATTAATTAATTTAATTTTATCATTATTGACATGTTATGTATAATAATAAATGTACACATATTCTATAATTTTATAATTAAATAATATAAAACTGTCAAATCCCATATTTACTAGGGATTTTTCAAAACTACCCTCATGTCCTAATCTCGTGAAGAGACTACCGGAGGGTTTCTTGAAAAGACTCCGAATTTAATTTAATTGGGTTAAATCGTCCAACCAAACAAACTAGAGTAATTCTAGAAACCTTCAAATATATCTTTATTAGAAAACATTTGAACAAGATTGAATTAAGATTTTTCAATTTTGAAAATTTAAATTGCTGGTAATTATTATTCTCAATATTTTTCTATTTTTATTTGAAGTATATGTTTTCAGTATATTAATATTTAATAAGTAATAAAAAAAATATCATGTCTTAAATATAGATTGATAATTGGAAATAAATAATTGTTTAAAAACTTATTACGCTCATCCTACCAATCAATACTTTTTAAAAAACAATACTATAGATGAATAATTTAATTAAAACATATTCAAATGATGGTATCTCGCAATATTTTACAATAAATAAATTTCATTTGAAAAATAATCATAAATGGAAATTCCAAGCTCACTTTTATAGTTAAATTTGCAATGTAGTTTTTCGTAGTACTCAGTTGAAATAATAGTAACTAAAACGTATAGTTAATTTTTGTAAATAAACTATACTTTACAATAAAATTTAATACACTGCTATAAGATTTATTACTTCTTTAGTTGGTTAATTAATGTCATAATCTTATGATTGCATTAATGTAATACTCTCTATTTTGATATTCAATATTATTATTATTATTATTAGTATTATTATTAGTAGTAGTAGTAGTATTATTATTTTGGCCACTACTCGTTGTGTCAATCTATATGGTGTCACGAGGAGACATGATTTAACCGATAATATGTTAATGATAGATAAAGCGCATTAACTATTTATTTATGTATAAAAGTAAAAATAAAGAAGGTTAATTTTGTAAATAACGATTTTTTGTCGTATTTCCTAGCTACACTATCATTATCATACACCATGATATATTATTTATATACTAGTATACGTTGTCTAGCGTCATTTTTAAATTTTAAAGATAATGGTCTATTTGTAATAGACCAAAATACCCCAATGTAAATTTGCAACTTTTTAACAATTTATTGTTTTTTCAATTATTACTCGTAAGATATTAACCATTAGAATCAAACTCCCGAAACTACCTTATTATTAATTAATAAAAAATTTTAAAACAATATCATATCAGTATAAATATATTCTACTTGTTCTACAACAACCCAATAATAAAAAATTTATAGTGAGATGGAACTTGTATTTGATATTCATGATTTAATTTCATTATATTATCAAATTTACTTACTTCTAATTCTATGTTCTAAATTAATTCCTTCATTTAAAATCGTTATTAATATTATATTATGCATACATTCTTAAAATATTTTCTTTAAAGCTTCAATTTAGATTTGGTTCCAAACAAAACAAAAGTATAATTGGGATGCTAAAACCAATTATATCTATATTGTAATTTGGGAAATTACAACATTACTCTTTGTGTTAAGTGTGTTTCTTCATTTTAATAGAATAAATTAATTTCAATTACATATTATATTTAATATTTTCCAAAATCATAGTTAAAAATAAAATATATTAGATTATATTTAATTTTATCTGATTTCATTATTATAAATTAGTATTTTAAAAAAAACATGATAATGATATCATTATTTTATCAATAATATTAACAAAATCACGATCATTATATTTTAACACTCTATAATTTTAAAAAGTTAAACCAAACTAACATATTAATATAAATGATCTACCCGTGATTTGAATGTGATTCGAAAACACGGGTGACAAGTTGAAGAAGAGGGGTGATTTAGTAATTTGACAATACTACCAAATTTCTCTCCGCCTTGTGAAGTCAAACTTGATATGCTTTTTATATGAATAAATAAATGCATGAAAATGCTTCAAATCTCTATACTTCACCACGATGAAAGAGTTAGCCGAAGAGAAGGCAAAAGAATCCGATCATCTCCTTGTTCTTGTGCATGGAATATTATCAAGGTACTTTTTTCAGCATTTCTTTATATCTAGTCCAGCCATAAACATGTTTTGTTTACTGTAATGAAGCCCGGCTGACTGGAAAAACTTCGAAGCAGGCTTGGAAAGAAGACTAGGAAAAAGTGTCCTTATATACCGTATTTATCTTCCTTTGTTTCATCATTTAGCAACAAAGATATCTTAAATTTCTACCGTCGGGTTAATTTTATATAGACAATATGTTAAGATATAACGTATAAGAATATGAAACAAATTGTAAAAGACTTAAACATATTATTTACAATTGTTCACAATACCTTTTATAAATCAATCCAATTTGCATCCTACTTCCGATATGGGATATGTTGAGATATATGTCTCATCGGTCGTGCAAATACAAATATTTTTATTTACAATGGGATATATATCATGAGTAATTGGTTTGACATAATTTTTTCAATGTGATTCACTTCTTATGGACTAAGTTACATCGATATTCTTTCGATCCATTGAATCCTGAATTTTTATAGAACAATTGTTCATATTTTAATACACATCCATCAAGTCCAATCACATAATAAGTTATACTTGATTATTCAAACTGTTGTATTATCAACCGGTCAATTTCACTAATCTCTGGCAAGATCACTCGTGATTTTCCAAACTCTCTCTGATACTATTAAATTTCATGTGAGGAGTTGTGCTAGGTATAAGAGAATAAGACTATACAATAAAATACTTAAACAAATCATTTACAATTGTGCATAATCCTTCTTGTAAATCAATCCAACTTACATCGCACTTCATATACATGACAATTATTCATATTTCAACAACATATTAATTCTTATTCGTATTTGTGTTGCAGTAAGTTGTTCAAATATTTTTCACAAAACTCTTAGTGGGATTGATGTAGCTGGTAGAAGACTTGCGGATGAGGTACACACGCCGATTCGAATATCGCAGTCAATACAATTATTTCATCGTTATTTTGATCAAAATATAGGTTATGGAAGTTGTAAAAAATAGAAGGAAATTGAGAAAGATATCATTTCTTGGACATTCACTTGGTGGATTAATTGCTAGATATGCAATTGGTGTTCTTTACCAGAAAAATGGTTCCATTGCTGGACTTGAAGCTATTAACTTTATCACCTTAGCAACACCACATCTTGGTGTTAGAGGAAATAAGCAGGTAAATTTGGATAACTATACTTAATATATTAGGCCAAGTACCTTAGACTTATATGATTTTTACAAACTAATATTACCTTCAAACATTACGTAGAGTTACGAACATTTTTAGAGAACTTCACAATGATAGAAACATATTTATTTCAAAACAAATCTTCTATATTGAAATAAATAAGAGTGATGTTTATCAATAGTCCATAACTTTAAAGTATTATAAATATGATATTCTCAAAGTTTTTAAATTACAAAGAAAGTATATGAAGTTGATATAATATGTGTTGTTTGCTCATAACCTTTAAAAGTTATAAACATCATGTCATTCAAATTTAAGAATTGAATAATTGTCTCTTGAAATTTCAAAACGGTTTATATTTGATCATAACACTCGTTAAAGTTTTAAATTCATCTATATTTTGTATTAGACTCCTTAATCTTAAAAAGATGTTATAACTATGACTCTAACCTTTGAAAATCTTACAAATAACACATAAATTTGTCAAAATAAATGACACAAAATAAACTGTTACTATTCATTCGAGTGTTATTTTTGAAAAGTTTTGAAACATTAGATATTAAAATTTCTAAATCTTAAGTATTAGTTTTACACTATTTTAAAAATTGAGATTATCATCATAATTTTCTCAAAAACTAATTAAATGTTTATTATTTCATTTAGTAATTGTAAACCAATTATCGTTAAATTCATACAATTTATATATCAAGATATTTCTACGTATGAATAATAGATATATTAACTAATAGTCTATTTTTATAATAACGAGCTAAACTCTTGACATATAGAACTTATATATAATAAAATGTAGAAAAGAGAAAACGAAAATACAATGATTTTATAGCATCAGTTTCACTCCATCAATATGAAATAATAACACTTAACATTGATAGGTATAAAACTAACGAAACGGTAATATTTTATAGAAAAAATTGCATAATTAACCCTCAATTTACGAGCAGTGTAAAAGGTATATCTTCCAATTTACGAAATTGCAAGAATGATACCTAAAATTATAAATACCGTTTGTTTTTTATCCATGACATTCTAGCACCCGATTTTCCGTAAGTTGAAACCGTTTGAAAACCCCTCACAAAGTACGCAAATAAGACTCAATTGAAAAATTATACAAAATTTACCATTGATGTTCGAGAATTGTGCATAAAATTTTAAAAATTTACGAGTTCATTAAAATGTTAATGATAAACGGTATTGAAAACTTGAGGTTTTTATATGTATTTAATTGAAGTTTGAGAAGTAAAAATACATATTTTTGCTAAAAAAATATATCAAATTTACAATTTCGTAACTTGTAGAATATGTCATTTACACCGTTCGTAAGTTGGATGTCGTGGGCAAACATCACCCATATTTTATATGATAAGTTCAAATGTGAAAGTGAAGTTGTTTGTTTGTTTCAGTTTCCTGTTCTTTTGGGAATGCGATTACTTGAGAAAATTGTTACTGTTGTTGCTCCATTTGTGATTGGTACAACGGGGAGTCAACTTTTTTATACTGATGCCAAACCTGGAAAGCCACCACTTTTACTGCGAATGACATCTGATTGCGATGAAGCCAATTTTATGTGAGTATTTCATTTTATATTGATCAAAGTTTGCATTTGCATAATAGGACATTTTGTTTGTTTATTTGCAGATCTGCCCTTGCTGCATTCAAAAGTCGGGTTTTGTATGCCAATGTCTCATACGACTGTATCCTAATTTAATTTCACATTTTTTAATTATATTTAATTACTAAATACATGTTTATTAATGTATCACTCACATTATAATTTAGAAAATGACGGATTTGGTCTTCAAAATTTTGTTTTGATAAATTTGGTGTTCAAACTTTAATTTGTCATTTTTAATCTCATATTTTGAATATTTTGAGAGACCGTCTTTAAAGTTTTCAAATTTGATTAATTTAGTCATTGTATGGTAAAATTAATTTTCAAATTTTAAGAATCAATTTTGCCATATATATTAAATTTTAAGGATTATATTTATTAAAATTGAAAACTTTATAGGATGATTTGTCAAAATTCAAAATTTGGAGACTAATTTTATCATATCAAAACTTTGGGTACTAGATTTGTCAAAATTAAGAAACTTTTGAGATCAAATTTGTCATCCACCTTAGCATTAGAATAATAATTTATAGTTTTCATAACATTTTTCTAGATATGGTAGGTTGGAGGACAGCCTCCATAAGAAGGGAAATTGAGCTTGTTAAGGTAAAATAGTCATATGATTATTACACACAAATTAATTATCTATTTTATTTTTAAAACTAAAATTGAAATGATTTAATTTGAATAGTGTGTAAGGGGATCACTTGATGACTATAAGCATATCCTCAAGGTTGAGCAATGCGCACCAAAAGCAAGCAAATGGGCTCATGAAACACAGCCAATGATGCATCATGAGATAATGGAAGGTTCAAACAAAGTGAAATTTGTTTACTTTATGATTATTTATTAATAAAAATCGGGTATTTTACAGAAGAGATTGTAAACGGTTTACAAAAACTGGGATGGACGAAAATCGATGTCAACTTTGGGTTAACATTGGAGCCATTCATGGCTCATGGTATAATCCATGTTAGTTCAACTTCACAAATCTAATCTACTAGTCTTTTGTGTTTGTTATATAATTTAATTTAATGGGCAGGTGAGATTTGGATGGCTTCATAATGCAGGTGTTGAAGTCGTTGCTCATGTTGCAAACAATTTGCATCACTTTTGAATTATATAGTTCATGCCCATTGCGTTTTCAAATTGCTTCAATTTTTGATATTGTATTAGAAATAATTACATGTGTATTATACTAGATGTTGATTCAATAATTTCCTATATACATGAAATTTTGGTTGTACTAATTTTGACCAATACTTAAACAAAATATCGACCCGGTACGGGTTTTAAGCAAACTGTATTGAATGTAGCTCATTTGCTTTGTAAAAAAATTGAGAAAATGACGTGTTTGCTTCCCAAAATTATATAATTTTGGTAAATTTTGGTCCTCAAACTTTAATTTGATATATATAATCTCCATATTTTGAATGTTTTGACAAAAATAATTCTAAAAGTTTTCAAAATTTGCAAATTTGGTCGTATGTCAAACTAGTCCTCAAAATTTAAGGACCAATTTTGACACACACATTAAACTTTGAAGTCAAGATTTACAAAAATTTAGAAGTAGTTTTGCCAAAAATTCAAACTTTAAAGACAATGAAGATTAGATTTACTATTTCCCTAAAAAGGATTATAAATTGAGAGTGTATTAAAAAATAATATTTTTAAAAATTAATAATATAATTTATTTTATTACTCTATTACAAATGTTTCTAAAACATTACCTTTAAGTTTGAACCATATAATAAGTCTCCCAATTTGTCAAAAATGGAGAATTAACCAGAAGAAACATGGCAACAGTCAAGGAACCACATATTATACAAGAAAGAAAAAGATATATTTTCTCAGCAACTGAATTCAACATTATTCACCCTCTAAATCAGTCTCAAAATGGCTACTATTCATATGCATTTGTAAAATTCAGTGAGATAAATGAGCACAACAAGTTAAGCTTCTTTATCAGATGAATCACAACAAGGGATAATGGAAACGCCATTAAAATGTTATAAGAATGCTCTTAAAAACACATACAGAAACAGATATTCAGGCTGCAATGTCACTTCATCAACAAAATGAACCAGAATAAGCCAGAATTATACCATCTGAAGATCCAGAACGCTTTTTTTTCTGTTGTTGGACGAGAGTATCTGTGAACCATTCCATTCGTCGAACCTCTAAATCCTGAACAAAAAGCATTCTTTGCTTCTCTAATTCCAGTGTCACCTTCTGTTTCTTTCTTTCCACCTGTTCAAAAATCTCACCAAATTTCTCTATAGCCTCAGCCACTTTTCGTATTCCTTGCAACCATGATTCTGCATCCCCATTCTCCAAACCCTCCTCTTCATCTCCTTTACTATCTCCATCTTCGTCCTCTGCTGCAGCAGCAGCAGCCATTGCAGAGTAATTCAGAGCTGCTGAGGGGAAAGGCCGCTTCTGAGGCATTATTACTGGTGTTCTAATTGCAGGCGGAAGTCCTCTATTGTAGGGCAAGGGTAGAGCAATCGGCGGGGAAGGTAGGGACAAGGCCAGCGTAGATTGAGATGTGGAGGAAGGCGGAACCGAAGAATTGGACTTCTTATGAGGCTTATTGGAAGTAGATCCAATTAAAAAATCCATACGAGAGAAAAACAGCCAGGAGGAGGAGGAAGACGACCGAGCGCCGTCACTCTCGGCTATCTTAGCCTTTTCGACTTTATACTTCTTCTTCAAAGTATCGATCCGATTCTTGCACTGCACATCCGTCCGCCGCGTTTTCTTCGTATGGCCGTGGAGCTCGTTGACAATCTCGGCAACATCCTCCCAATCCTTCTGGCGAAGATGACCCCGGTTGAGTTCCAGATATCGGCGGCCCCAGGCGTCGACAAGCGTGGCGGAGGCTTCCTCCGTCCAGCAATCTTCACGAGTGGTAGGCTGCCGCAGCGTTTCAGATTCCATAGCTGGGTCGTTAATCGGCGGCGATGAGAGAATGAGAAAGGGGTAGAAATTAGGGCGACGGGATAATAAAAGGCACCGGCGGGAGAGCGCGTGGGTTCAACTGCCACGCGATTTCGGCAGGAAATCGTCATTCTGTAGTTACGTAGTCAGCGTTGTCGATTATTTCGGAGTTTTGGACCGTGAAATCGTCATCGTTCTGCTCACGCCGTGGCCGCCTTCTTAGTAAAAGACGTAGTTACCCCTTACCAACGATCACCACTCCAGAAATGGTGATGATCTGGAAGATTATTATTATTATTATTATTTGCAGTTAAACATTGAAACTTAAAATTGAGAAAATATATATTATTTATAAGTTCTAAATAGGAAAAAAATTGATGTCTCAAATTTTTATAAAATCAATTTACATAACCCAATTAATATATTTTATAAATTTTGTGAGACTTGACTATAATACCTTAGTTATTTGTGTATTATTAACAGAGATGATACAAATTACAAATTGAATCAAATTGAACTTTAATGTTTTCTAAGGTTCAAATTTTCTCGTATATAATAAATTAGAGAATTATATAATGATATATTATAATTTCATGAAAGATAAAAAAATTAAAAAGGTTCAAGTATATCACCAAATGGAAGTTTGTTATCATCGGAACAAGTTAAATAGCATATCATATCTCAAACCTTTTATATTAAATTTTAAGCAATTCGAAACCCAACGTATTTAACTATATTTAATTTTATATTAGTCAAACTCGAGATGAACATGAACTTCAATCAAATCGAACCTTGAATCACTAATCCTTAGTTTTTGAACTCAAAATGAGCTTCGAACCAAACTTATTATATGTTTAGTCGACACAAACCTTGAAAAAACACTTAAATTGAGTTCAATTTGATTCCATTTGTAACAAACATGACTGATTTACACAAAAAACTAAATTATGAGTAAATGTATTTGAGTCAAATATGACTAAATTGAGTGAAGCAAATTAACTTTTATAAATTGATATACCAAACTGATTTTTATACAAATTTTAGGGATTTAAACAATTTTATTCTTTTAAATATATAAAAAAATTGTGAGGATTAAAATAAACAGTAACTTATAAGCTGTCAAATTGAAATATTTATTATCACAGTATAATAAATTATAGTAAAATATGAATATCAATTAACATTATTACAAAATAAATAGAATAAAACATTTAAAATTATGAAATTGAAAAAACTATTTTAAAATTTAATTCAGAAAACGCTTTGAAGTTATATTTCAAAATTTTATCGAAGTTGAAAATACACAACATTAAAAACGCATTAAAAATAGAATTTTTTAACTATAGATTTGTTATATAGCAAAATAACTCAATACAATTATTAAAATTATTTAAAGTGAAGTTATTTTATGAACTAAAAAATTTAAAATATTATATTTTAGAATGAATGATTATATTAATTAATTATCTTATATAAATTTATCAAACAGATTTAAAAAGAGTACTCAACCTCTAATTTTCAAGGAGTTTTGCGCATAATACCACCGATTCGGAACGGAGTTGGAAAATTACCATCGTTCGTGATAGGTTAATGAGAATTGGATTTTTTTTTCCCAATTCTCAATTGCCAAACGCGAGTCGCGTTAGGCTGAATAAATTTTTTAAAAAAATTATTTTTTTGCTGCTCGATTTAGCCTAAATCGAGCAGCACCAATATAAATTTTGCGAGATTTTCTCTCTGTATCGCGAGCCCTAAACCCCAAACGTGATTTCGTCTCCACAAACGTTTTCCGATTACTCCCGCACGGGCATTCGATCAAATAACTTCTGCATTTTCGATCTAACACCTCCTGCTGTCGAAGATATGTGTTTTGGCCATATTTCGAGTTTTTGTTTAGAGCAAACATTTGATTTATTCATGATAATTTGTTATGATTCGATTATTAGTTACGATAGTATTTGTGATAATTTGATTATTTGTTATGATATTGGTTGTTGTGTTTTCTTTAGCTATAATTTTAGTTGGGGTGAATTGATTAATTACGATATTAGTTGTTATAATTTGATTAATTACGATATTAGTTGTTGAAAATATGATTTTTTCGATAGTAATTGCGGTGATTTGATTACTTGTTGATATTTGTTGTAGGTATTTGATTATGTATGATTTTAATTTCGACAAATTGATTAGTCATGATGTTTATTGTGAAAATATGATATTTTACGATATTAGTTGCGGTGATTTGATTACTTGTTGATATTTGTTGTGGTGATTTGATTATATATGATTTTAGTTTCGACGAATTGATTAGTTGTGATGTTTATTGTAAAAATATGATTTTTTCGATAGTAGTTGCGGTGATTTGATTAATTGTTGATATTTATTGTGGTGATTTGATTATGTATGATTTTAGTTTGGACAAATTGATTAGTTGTGATGTTTATTGTGAAAATATGATTTTTTTCGATAGTAGTTGCGGTGATTTGATTACTTGTTGATATTTGTTGTGGTGATTTGATTATATATGATTTTTGTATAGTTTTATAATGACACATCATACCCAACAACCCATCGATTTGAGTGTGTTAACCATTCAAGAAAGACATTTAAGTCATCGCATTTTATGTGGTGATGAAACTGTCCGGCACATAATATTCAAGCATTGGGATAGAAACATAAGAGATTTACAAGTTACACGTAATGTTGCTCAAGTTCTAGATCGATGGGGCTTTTACGGTGTATTTAAGACATCAAGACTACAATTGGACCAACATTTGTTGACTGCGTTGATTGAGCGATGGCAACCAGAAACGCATATTTTTTTCCTACCTTCTAGTGAAGTAAGTTTCATGTTTGTTTTGTATACCGTTCACAATTAATAAATTTGTTATACTACTTTTACGATTTTGCAGGCGGCTGTTACTCTACAAGATGTTTCTATCATTTGGGGGCTGCCCATCGATGGTACTCTCATTGTAAGTCGTAGACGGGTTATGACAGATTCTGAATGATTAGGGTTCATGAGGGATAGATTGGGTTGGACCGCGACTTCAGACGACATAAAGGGAAGATATTTTGTCTTAGGTAGGTTAGGTGAGTATGTGGTTGAAGCTGCAAATGTAGTGAATATGGATTCTACCGACGATGAAGTCTTCCGGTAAAGTTCATATTATATTTACGGATATGATGTATTAGGTTGGAATAATACATTATTTGACGCAGTTGTGCTCGTGCGATTGTCGCGTTATTAGTATGCGGAGTGTTATTTTCAGATACACACGGAGATCAGGCTAAATTAATGTTACTTGATCTTTTAGCGGATGATGATGAAATCCCCCAATTAAGTTGGGGATGAGCTGTGTTGGCATTCTTGTATCGATATCTATGTGAAAGTGCTATGGGACGTCGATCGCTTGGAGGCCTGATGCGTCTGCTTATGATATTTGAAGTTATTTATTTTTTTGTTATAGTTTTCATTCTTTAGCGTAGATTATATTTTCACAGTTGTGTTAACTCTAACATAATTGTTTTTATATAGATTTGGGCTTATAGTCGAATACCCAGTATATGTCCTGAAGAAGTGCATAGATTTCTTAATGATCGTTATGAGCGGACATGCAGGATGATCTTTGGCTACAGGTGCGAAATAATGTATTTCTTTTGGTAATAGGTTGTTGATATTTGGCATAATTACCGTTTTTATTTCGTAGGTATGTAACGACGATGATACGGACTCGAGTACCAAGCCATCAACTGAGAATATGTCGTGATTCGCTAGATTTAATACGTCGTAATGGGGTAACACTTTGTTTATTTTATTGGTTTAACAAAATACCATTACTAACACTAATTTCGATCTTCTTAGTTTATTTGGAATCCGTACATTACATTCACAATGGTACATTGTAGTCAAGATACTCAGGCTTTGTGGACCTATACCGGGCCGATGCTTTTTTTTTGGGTTGTGGAACCTCATAATATCGATCGAGTTCGAAAGCAACTTGGCTATTCCTTTTGCATTCCAAGACCGGTCGATTGTCGTTATGATGACACGCATAAGCATTGGAAAGAAACGGGACAAACTTGGGAGATAATTCATTGTGATGAGGTGAATCATTAGACATCACGATTTGATTCTCTTTATGATCCCAGAGACGACCAGTCATCGTATGATGAATACTTCACATGGTACCATAGGATAGCAGTGCTAATCCTCGGTACTAGTAATTCAGATCCTTCAGGTTGGCATGGAGGGGTAGCACAACCAGTATTGTATGAGGTATTAGGGTCTAGTATGAGTGTTTATTTAAATACTTCTAATTTCATTTTTTTATTTGCTTAATAGGCAGCTCAGCTCGAAGTACTTTCTCAGACTGTAGAGCGTGATCCTTGTTCATCAGCGGCTCAGATGATGACTGATTCAAGGAACTTATATGAGTACTTATACGGTGGGCAACCTAGAAGTGATACATATGCTCCAGATCTAACCACCGGTAGTTCCCATGTGCCCCCTACATTTGGTTGTCAGGTACCTTCAGTTCAGACGCTGCCTCCCTCCCTCACCCCAGAACAAATGAGCATGATGTGGTCCTTCTACCAATCGATGTAGCAGACCCTGACACCTGGTGTTGGTTTCGCACCTACCCATTGAGTCAGCTTCTCACAGCAGACACGCGAGCATAACGATATACCCCCGATCGGCCCGAGAAATACGCAGTCGACTATGGAGCTAGAAGGTGAAGATGAAGAGCCTGTGACTAGACTCCGAGATGAGTCACCGGAGCAGGTGGGAGGCGAACGACGGGGAAGGCGTAATCGTGTCAGACGTGCGTGTGGCACCGGTGGACATCTCGGGCAGCATGGCTTTGACAGTCGTAGAAGACGTTGATTTTGTGTACTAAGTATTTTTTTAATGGATTTAATATAGTTTTTTGAATTTAATGGAGTTTTTGAGTTTTAGTTAATATTTTTTTATAATACAAAATTAAATAATCTAAGTTTAATTACAAGTCGGATAACAAACAATTTAATGATTTAATATAATTAAATTTTAGCAATCTTTATAAATTAACAATAAATAAATACCAAAAGTCTAAAAATAAATAAGATAACAATACATAAACAATCATTCATCATTTTGTGTGTCCATCTCATTCGGTATCCTAGTTGTTCGGGGGCACCCCCCAACACGTGATTTCTTCAGGCGATTTTTATCGTGCCAAAGTCTTCAACCAGACACATGCTACTCGCTCTCGGGACCCAATGTCATAAGATGTAGATCTGCATATTGATTCTGCAAGTGTTGCAAAGTCAGGATCCCGATAATGAGTTCTGTCGTCGGTACATGGTTTATACTAGCACACCGTAGAGCATGCGCACATGGAAGCAAATGCACACTCCATTTACCACAAGAGCAAGTCTTTCTAACCAAATCGATTGTTTTACGTGTACTCGGACCACGACCACGTTTTATGCGTTGCACTTCTCCGACTTGCCTATCCGGGTCCCAGTAGTGCATCTCATATGAGTCAACTTTTATTCGTTGTTTTTCATACAACGTTTGCGTTTCTTGGGTGAATGCCTAAAAACACTAAAACACAATGAAACAATATTTTAATTTATAAAAGTATAATTGATGTTAACGCATTCCACGTCATAATTGATGTTAAGCAAAAGCATAATTGATGTTTTTCATACCACGTCATGATCGCAAGTTCATCACGTCGTTTTATGAACAACTTTTGTGTGTTGTAGAATGTTGAATCCACCAAACTAGAAATCGGATAACGGCGGACATCTTTCATCATTCCATTTACGCATTCCATTTGATTAGTAGTTAATGTACCATGTCGGTGTTCACCATCGAAAGCAAGTGCCCACTTGTGCAAATTGTTTTCCATCTCCGGTCGAGTAAGTCATATGTATGCACGACTACACTTTTCCCTGATTTCTTCCATTAGTGATATCCATTTTGATTCTAATGGGGTTGCCCAGCACGGTAAGCAAGCTTCTTCACTTGACGATTTTTTATATGTGTATTCAAATTCGATGTAAGGTGTCTCAAACACCATCGGTGATGTAACCGACTAGTCTGAAATGCTTCCAACGACTTAACCGCCCCTGTAATACCAGCATGTCTATCTGACACTATACAAGCCGACTTACCCCGAATAATATGATTGTGCAGAAACTCAATGAATCAACAATATGAATCTTTGCTTTCCTGATTAACAAGAGCATACGCCAAGAGAATAACATGACCTCCAAAATCCTTGCAAACGGCTATCAAGAGTTTGTGGTTGTACCGTGCATACAGGTGTGTAGCATCAATCGAGATAACGATAATACATTGTTCATAACCGTCTGCATAAGGTCGAAAAGACCAATAAACATAACGAATCACATTATCGTTCGGACCTTTATCAGTGTCATAAAGACTCCATTCAACTGCGGTACCGGGATTACTCATCTGTATAGCTCCAAATGTGTCGGAAGTCTCTTCATAGACGATTCCCAAGAACCATGCACTAACTCATATGCACGTTGAACCCTATGCTAAGCTTTATCATACCCAACATTAAATTCATATCTATCTTACATTTGTTTTATAGCATCTTGAACTTTCAATCATGTAAAAAAGTAAAATTAGAACTCCTATAACATGTATACAAATCTATAATATATACCTTTTTTTCCATATGTATTCCACCATATCACGAGCGATAAAATTCATTGTCATGTTACGGTGCTTACCACTCACATTACCCGCACAACAAGAATGAGGAATATAACCTCTTGAAAATTGCCAGACCTTATTTCTAGCATCACACCTTGCCCGAATATGAAATACACAGTTTGTTTGTTTCTTTAAAAAGCACTTAAGCATCCAGTACTGTGGTGTACTATCTACAACTCTAAATTGATAACGTCGGACGATATGAAAGTGGCAAATAGCGAACTGAACATCTGATTTATCTTTGAAACTCATTCCGACAACCAGATTTGGATTGCATAGGTTGTATGAAGAATAAACTCGCCGATGTTTTGCATATGCAAAGTCATCAGCTACCACATCGTCTCTTAAGCAATAAGTACTTAAACGAATATCGGAAGAAACTCCCGACAATAGACGTGCTAGCCTAGAAGCATATACAACAGTGTGAGGCAATGGATCATCCTCCATTCTACTGTCAGCTCGAGTTAGCGGAGGTTCAGTTTCAGATTCATTAATATCTGAATCTATTACTGAGGCATCGTCATGATTTTCAATATTTGTGTTGAATTCTGGTTGCGTACCTACAACAAATAAATATTATATACTAAAAGTGTAATGAATAATAATATAACATTTTATTATAAAAAACATGGATTCCTTTGACTCAACAATAACTCCATGAAAGAAGATGACTATGTCATTTGAGATTGATCATAATTCTGATACATGTTATAATTCCAAAACGGATCCATAACCTTCAAGTAAAAAAAATACATCAATACGAGAAACAATTAGTCTCAAATAATATAATAACTAATCAATTTGTCACAAATAATATCGTAAAAAATCAATTCTTCACAGTTAATATCACAACTAATCAAAGTTTAACAACTAATTTCGTAAACAATCAATTAGTCACAAACAATATAATTACAATAATATCATAACTAATCTATTATTCACAACTAATATCATAACAAATCAAATAGCTACAACTAATCAATCGTAACTAATCAATTTAGCAAATAAAGTTATACAAGTTTAAAATAAGTACCAACACAAATCGAGAAGGCAATAAAAGCGGGTTGAAGATCTTTCAATTTGATCACCAACAAAAATACGACAACTCCGAAAGGAGGAATGCCGGGAGTGGAAAAAATTAGAACAAAACGCGAGAGATTTTCGTATGAAATAACTATCTAAACCCGAAACACGAAAAGGAAAAGAAAGGTTGAGACAGTTTAATAAACCTCAATTCGCGATACGCTAAATCGAACGCCAAAATACGGTCGATTTCGCCTAAATCGAGCAGCAGAAAAAACATTCTTTTAAAAAATTTATTCAGTATAAACCCATCATGAATGGTGATAAATTTTCAAATAGATTTCGAATCAGTGTATTTTGCGTAAAACCTCCAATTTCAAAACCACTGAACCAGCAATCAAATTAAATAATAAAATAAGTGGAGTGGAATGCAGGCTGTACTCCAGACAAAGGGGCAGCTTCACCAATTTAATTAATAAAATAAATATGTAAATATTTGCAGCAGATGAAGAACACAATCGGAAACAGCTAACGTTCGCCGTCCAATACAATTTTGTTGATCTGAACATTACTGGGAAATTCTCAAACAGGGTAAATTACGGCGTTTCACAAATGCTCTCCAATTGCGGTCTCCAAACACTTACTCGGCCGCGCCGATGAGTTGTTCCTCCGGCGACTTTTGCTGTAATAATATCATTCATATATTGATCGGGAAACAGTAAGCTCGGTGCAGGAATATCTCCGTCGCTGTAGCTTCGTCTATTTTCTAACTTCCTTCTCGTGGATCTCGTTTTCTGCTCTGCGGAGGAGGGAATCGGTGTAAGAAAATAGATTTCACCTCGCCGGAGTTCGGCTTCTGGCGGTACAACGACGATTCCGCGACAAAGCTCGTCGTCAAAGGACGGTTTCTTGAGAATATGCTTTGGGTAAAGATCCATGATTTCAGCGGCTTTAACGGTGCCGGAGAGTTCTTGTAGACGGCCGTTGGCATGTACTATTCTGATGACGTCGAGAGCACCACATGGAAGAATGCAAGAAATGAAGCATCGGATTGAACTTCTCATGGCGGTCGCCGTTGATTGCTCTTCAATTTTCGCCGGAGACAACTAGATATATGTAGAAAAAACTAATTATGTGATAAAAATATTAATAAATCTTAAAATGGAAATTAGTTAGAAAATCCAATGGACATCTATGTATTAATATTAAAATACGGTATTTCTCTTTTAAATCATTAAATATTCAAATTGATATAAATTATATGTATGTGAAGAGTGGACATTGAATGAATCCAAGCAATGGGAAAAAACTCCAAGATTGATAGAAACTAAGGAATAAAACTATGTATTTTTCTGTGGTTAATCAACAGTAAAAATAACATTATGGTCGAATTTACAAAGATTAATTTGATTTTAAAGTCACGAAATTAGAAAATTGTTTTAATGCATAAAATAAATAAATAAAGGTTTTGAAATAAGGTCCAAGACTTTGAGCAATCAATGGACAAAATAACGTTTGACACACATCGCTCACAAAAACCTAATTAAGGGTATTTGATGAGTTATGTAAATGCAACATACTAATCATCTCTTTATTATCTAGACTAATTATAAAACAAACAAAATTTGGATATCTAAAAACTACCCAAAATTGGTACAAATAATTTTATTTAATATAGACATGATATTAATGTTATAAAAGCTCCCTGTCAATACTCAATACCATTAATATTGAGTATTGAGTATAACATTAGATGATATATCATCTAATGTTATATAACTTACAGAAATCAAATTAATATACTTTTTCATGTAAAAAATTAAATTTATTTCAATTTTCTCTATCTTTGTGACGTGTTTTTTCTTAATTTGGCGGCGGTTCTGTATGCATTATATCTTATGAGTATGGGTGGTGCAAATGAATCGAATTGATTCGAACTAAGTGTTTTATTAAAGCTCGATTTTGACTCGAAAACCAACGATTGTTCGTGGAAGTTTCTACAGAAAGCAATGTAGAATCACTCCAAGGAGAACACTTTCTTATATCTTTAATTGGTTGTTCCATTCAAGGTTTAGTTTGTAGTAGAAAATAGAACTTATAATTTGAAATTCACTACAACTTAGAATTTAAGATTAAATAAAATAATGTGTACTTTAATATATAAATTTTGTAAAATTATTGTTTAAATAATGAAGAAATTGTTTCACATTTAATTTATAAGTGAATTTGATTGGATTACAAAAGAGAACGTCGACTATAGTAAATGATTTGTTCAAGTTTTTTATGGTGTGATATCATTCTCTAATACGTTATATCCGTGCAGGTTCCCCATGTAAAATGATTTGACTCTATAAATTTAACATGGTATCAGAACGGTTTTGGACAAATCCTGAGTGATATTTCCGAAGGCTAGTCCGGTTTAATTGATCGATTGATAACTATCGATTTGAATTGTCAAGTCTAACTTGTAAGCTATTTGGATAGTGTCTTGAAATAATGAAAGAATTCATCCACATTGGAATTTAGAAGTGGATTAAATTGGTTAATAAAAGGGAATGTCAACAATTATATATGATATTTTCAAGTTTTTTACAGTATGATTTTCTTCCCTTATACATTATATTCATACATACTCTTCATATAAATTGATATGATTTTAGAAATTTAACAATTATATCTTTACGAACAATCACACCTAAATTTTTACTTTTAAATTTTGAAACTTGGAGATTAAATTCCTCTTCATTCATAATCCTCACAATCATTGAAGATCTATACTAATCTCTCCAAATAAGTAAGTATTGTTCAACTTCCATCATACTCTAATCTTCAAATGTTTGTTAGACTATGTGGGTCCACGGATATGACCCGACCCAACCACAATTTTATTAGAAAAATGTAAAAATGATATCACAAGTGTAAATGACTCAGTGTTAGTTGGAGCTTGGTGGGGACACGTGTCTGCATATCTGGCCAATCCTTAAGTGATCGTGTCCAGGGCAGTATGACAATTGGCGAAAGCTCTTAACCTGGGGCTGGTTTGTTTGTCCCCATGAACCAATAGATTCGATTATTGAATAATTAAACAATATTCACTTAAATACTAATTAGTATTTACATCGTCTATATAATTTAAATTAAGATTATAATACTGAATTGAACTTAATAAGCTTTTATTGTTATATCGATGTATAAACTTCTGATACTCTAACTAATTTTCAATGTTTTATTACAAAAAAATAAATATTATTTATAATTTTTAATAATCATAATTCAATTTGATATTTTATGATAAAAAATTAAAATGGAATAACATATTCACATAATTATACCAAAAGAATAAACACATAATACAAGTGAAATATTTACTACATCGGAATTCAATTAAAACAAGAAAATACAAATACGTTACTCATAACCTCAATTCATNCTCCTCGTCTTCAGTCCAATAAACAGATTCAAAGAGTTAGATCGCTGGATTCGATGATGATGATGACCTCGAAAGTAAGCTTACAGCAGAATTCATACTCACAGGTAACTTCCCTTTTCACATTTTTGATTAATGGTTCCATTTTTTTGCAGGAGCTCATGCCTACTTCTATTCGAACGAGCCAATCGTAGTCCAGTACACTCAAGTAGATTGTGAAACATCAAAAGAAGAAATATGCTGAGGTTATAGATATCTTGTGTCTGTGTTATTGGTGCTTTTTTCTAGAAGCCACAACCAGACCGTGTTATTCTTCCTCTTTGTGTCTGAAAATGAGTTATACTTATAAACCAGGAACATGAAGCACTTGAATGAGAATTTGGTACTAAAAAGTTTTAATGGATTAATTATAAAGAATTTCTCAGTCATTATTTGAGATGGAGCTTTCAAAACTAATGACTTTATTAGTTTTGATTGATTTGCTAGTTATTTTGCACCAACAAGAATTTGATATTTTTTGGATTTTTAAATTTCAATTGATTATATTTCATTTTACATTTTATTTAGTTATTAGTTTTTTAAAAAATAATAAGAATATAATCAATCCCTTCCTAGCTACCAGGTACGCCCATACCCGCCCATATACTCATGGTTTTAAAGACTGGTTGAACCGGTTGATCGGAAATGCTTTCTACTGGTCGGATCGGTTTGAACTGATTTATTAGAAAAATAAATAATAATATTAGTAAATATTTTAAAAAATATTTTTTTACAAAGAACTCTAAATGAATTTTTAAAAAATGTAATTAGGTAATATAAAAAAGTAATTGAAACAAAAGTTTATACTTGATTTTTGGAATTCAAGAGCTAGAATTTTAATTATCAAAAGTTCAAGGTCAACAATCAAATAACAATATGAAATAAAGCAAGAAAAATTTCTTTAAATTAATTCGAAAGCCGATCTTCATAATTAATGTCTTCATCAATGTTGAGAGATCAATATCATTATTATCCAAATCTTGTGAACTAATTGGATTAGTCGCTTCTGTAATATAAATAAAAATATATATTTAACTCAACTAATTTTACAATCAATATAAAATTCAAAGTATTACGTATCATTTGAATATTGTTGAGTTTGTGATTCCAATCTTGGAGGACCCAATGTACCATACAACATTCTCTCATCTATTTCTTCATTCTGATGAAATGTTTCTACCTCATCAATCACCCATCCAACAATTATTTCATCAATCATTTCCACAGCAATAGGATCATAATATTTTTTCATCAACCACCTTAGATATTATAAATTAAGAACTAGAATAAAAATCAATTTTAAAAATGCATGCAATGTAAAAGTGTAAGTAACACACTAACCTTTCTTTTAGCTTAATGTTATAATATACGAATACCAAATCATTTAATCTTGCATGTTCCAACCTTTCTTTTTTTTAAAACCGGTTTTTTAACCTGTTTTTAGACAAAAAAACCTGTTCAACCGGTTTTTGGTTCCCAAAACCGGTTTTTGAAAAATAGGTCAAATCGGTTTGAATCAGATCGGAATAATGTATAATTACCGGTCGAACCGGTTTTTTAAAACCATGGGTATAATTGAGTCACAAACCTAGTTTTAGATCCCATATTATTTGATTCGTTTATAAATTTATCATTCAAAATAACACGTTTTCTCTTTTAAAAACTAGTTATTTTCAATTTCTCATACTTTTTCTAAGCAAGAGTTTTGATTTTGATACCATGGTTCATCTAATAACTGAACATATGGTTTCTAGACCCGTTAAGAACCGGATCCGTGTATTTTTAATCAATTCAGAGTCGTATCTGTGTAAAATGGCATGAACCACATCAATGCTCATTCCTAATGATGGCATATGATTTGGTTCATATACATTAGGCTTATTGGACTGGACTACTTTTATAGCTTCTTCGGTTAATAACTTAATGGAGATGTTTGGAGCAGTGTTTGAGAAATAACGGTGAGGTGAACGTGATATAAGTTATCGTGATTTCATAAAATGATTTTTTTGCCATTACTTTTAATTAATTGTGTATAACTTAAAAATTATATTATGATAAATTCGATATTTCAAAAACTACATTTTTAAATTGTTATATATATTTTTATAGTTTGAATATGTAATTGTTATAATATAAGAAATTATTGATCATAATTATAAAAAACAAAACATTTAAATTCTAATTTACTAAGTGCAAAATTGATATTTCACAGGTGTGTTCTGGTGGGGGATGGGTTAAACCAACTGTGAATTCACCGTTGTTTCTGCGTTCGTACGAAAGTACTTATTATTGATGTTTAATTAATTTAGAAAAGAACCACGGTCAGGTGACCACACCGAGGGTGCACATCGTTCCAAACAATACAAATGAATCACATGGATTTAATCCAATCTACAGTCAATCCAAATGAATAAAAATGATACCAAATTCGAAAAAAATCATATATCAAATTTGAATTCTATCCAATAGATCTATTAAAACTCTAATCCATCCAATTACTCCATAAATATACTAAAAATAATTAAAATCTTATCTATATTAGTTTGAATAATTAATATTTTTTTTGTGAAATTATTAAATACGTAAATCACTACTAACCAAATTATTTAACCACATATAGTTGTATTTCAGTTAATACTTTTCACTTCCTATTGTATATATTTGTGAATATATCGTATTCTAAAAAATTCCACAAAATTAAAGGGAAAATCATTTTATTAATTCCAATTATATCAATTGTCTATACATTTTTTACTAAATGCTTGTGATCTTATGATAAATGATTTATTCGACGATCAATTATTAATTCTTCAACATCAACTTTAAGATATTTTTCAAAAATAAAACCTCAATTGACTTTGTCATTATTTTGCAATGTCTAATACATTTTCCATTAAATTTGCATTTCTTGTATTTTTCATGGACTAAATTATAATGCTTTCAGATTTATTTTTTTAAAAATAGTCTAGAGAATAACTAAGTAAAATGATAATATTAAGTTTTTATAAAATATATAATTATTTAAATGAGTAGAATTGAATATTGAGAAATAATTCGATCCAAATACAAAATATTATTATTTTTAAATCAAAATATTACAAATTAAATCTAATCCAGATAGATAGGTTGCATTGAATTACTCGATTTATCCAATAAATTAATACCTCTAATTCAAATATTGATTATTGCGTGAATAATAAGTATGTAATGTACCCACTAAATTCAAAAATAAATTAGGAGTATTGAAATTTGTACAAGACTTTTTAGGGTAGGAATTATATACGCATGCGCCCAATTTGGGTAGGGGCCTGCTCCCTTTTGGCAAATACGAATTCCAATTATATTAATTAGTATAATGATCGTACTTAAATCTATACTAATAGGTCAAGGCCAACTTTCTTATAAATAATGTTAATTAATAACCTATACTCTTCCATTCCACCACGCTGTTATGGATCCCCACTATTTATATTTTAACATTATAATATATCACATATTTATTGTGTATATTTTTTATAACCATTTTAGATTTTTATAAAATTAAACTTAAAGTTATGTATTATGAATTTTATTTTATTTTTAAAAATTAAAATGGGTGGTTTGGATTGTGTATGTATTAATATATTTTGGTTTAAAGAAAAAATGATTGGGTTTGTATGAATTTGTTTTAACTAATTTTTTTGGGTTATGTTTGATTTAATATTAATCCAACACAATATGTACAATTGATACCCCTACATATAGTTATTTATGAAACACAAAAATATCTTATTTTAAAATTTAATAAAAACTAGACAATTAATGTCTTACTTAAAATCTAATTAGGGGCCCATGGGATGATGGATCTATGGTTAAATCAATTGCAACGTTTTCGTCTACAAAATTTCGGCCGAGATTGAAATATTTCATAAATATACCGATACGGGTCAAAATTTTCGAGTATCCAATACGACCAAATTTATATTCGTTGAAATTAGGAACTTATGGTATGATAATCGGATAATATTGGTGGTTAGATAAAACTCTTTTTTATATTGCAATATAATGATCATTATATAGAAGAGTAATCCTATACATTTAAAAAAATATTGTATATATAAATGTACAATAGAGCAATACATTTGTTCATATTTTAGAGTTTTAAATTTTGTTAACAATTAAATATAATAAACTCTCTATATATGAAATATATAAAACCTTGATTACACCCGTCAATTGGACAAGCGCATGTTAATGCATATATTCCGATATTCTAACAACTCCCACCTAAAATGCAACACAAATTCTACCAAGCGTGTCTTTTTCCATTTACTATTACTATTATTATTACTATTAATTTTCTACACATTTATTTCTGTGGACACACGGCATTGCAACTTAGATGTAAATTTTAAGGTTTTCAACTATTCGACAAATTTCATCTCAGATTGAGTTCGCATCGAAAAATATTTATATAATTATCACGCTTTACACTTCTTTCTAAAACAAAATATAGACTCTTTGTTTGGCAATTTAATTTTCTTTTTCGAAATATATTATTATGTGCAATTGTGGCGATTTAATTTATGTGGCAATATGCTTAGAACTATTAAACATGAAAAGAGTAATAAACTATTTCTTATTTTAATGATTTTTTAGTTTGTTTAAAATTAACATTTTAAAAACCAGAAATATCCATTGGTTGCACCCGTCAATATGTATATTGTTGAATTTGTCCAACATTGGTTAGACAAGTGAGATTGATTAAGTTTATAAAGATGTGGAATGCATAAGGCTTGTAGCTTCTCCTTTAATTCCATTCGTTCATGTTCTTCCTTCGAAATTTCGACCAGACTCTATAATTTCAATACGGTATCTTCGATTCTTTTCAATTTCGCAAAACCTTATGTTTGGACTTGAGACGGAGTATTGAATTTATCCTTACTTTAGTTAGAAAAATGAGATTAATTAGGTTTATAAAGGAGTATATGTCATCACACAAACACTTGATAAGTCTTTTAAATGTGTGATTTCCTCTCTTAATCTCATTTATTCACCCTCTCCCGTCGTTATTTCGATTAAACTCTATAATTCCAAGAGATCTACTATCGATATATCGATGAAAACTTTGGTTAGATGTAAAACAACATGATTTATAAATGATAGTAAAAAAATATAACTTAGTTATTCTCATGTTTATTACATTCCTTTTGAAACTCCATGGCTGAGTAGTACTTGCAAGATCTGACTTCGATGATCTAACGCAAACATACAATGTCAGATTTTGAGTACTACGCCTCTTGTCTGAATGTTTCTAGTTATATATGTAATAAAAGTATCAGCTATGAGGTCAAGTTTATGATTTTTCACCGATAATCGGAACTGTGTTGTCTAAGCGAGTGAAAGCTTTGTGTCGATATGGATATCACTGTCGTTTTTGCTTGAAACCTGCGGTTTGTTGTTACTACAAAGACCAAGACTCAAGCTGAGTTGCAATTCACTGCTGAATTGGTCATTCTTCCCTTGGTTTATCTGACAATGAATCAATGTGAGATTCTACGAAACTTATGGATTCGGATAATTTTTTCGAAAGTTTAAGATGTTACCTGAAGCTTTAATGAGCTTGAGTTATTCAAAGATTGATGTCTAGTTGAAGAAAAAATAGGGTCTTTTTCTCTAGAGTTGCTTGGTTTCAGCTCCCTTGACAGCCATATTTTTCCTTGATGATATTGGTTTTGTCTAAGTGAAGTACTTATCTTGCTTTCGAATACCCCGATACCGGGAAATGTCTTTGATTCGTAACGATTTCGAAGCTCTTGTTGAGATGAATACCAAGGGTGATACCTACTTCAATTCACGATACAATGAGTTATGAAGGAGAATCTCAATGCAGCCAAATCAATAAGAGAAAAGAAAAAGTTAGGTCAAACTATTAATGAAATGACACCTTAATTATAGAGCTTAAACAAAATCAAAGAAAAAATGTGATAGTTATAGTTACCTAGAAGATAAAGACTTGATGTCATAAGGATAATAGGAGCCAGGGTTTTGCGAGGAGCAATTGGAGTACCGATTCAAATCGGGATTTCTCATGAAGACAATGCCGCCATTCTGGAATCTCAGCTGATGCAAAGGACTGGTACTGCATTTGCTGTAAGGTGAACCGAAAAATTGGTTTAGGCCATGAATGCCGTAAACCCTACTTGATTGACCTATCACTGCATCATTTCTAATTGTTAGAGATTTAATTAATGAATCAAATATGGGTTTGAAAAAAAGTCATATGTTACAAATTTGTACCTTTTCCTGATTCATCAAGCTTCTTACTTCTGTACATCTGAATCAGCAAAGAGTCGCAATGTAAGAATACAATTTTATGTGGATTATTAGAGTATCCACGTGTAAACGGAGTTAAATATCATAAGGAAAATTTGTTGAAATTATAGTGTTTTATCAAAATTATGATGGGAATGTGATAGATATAATATATAAAAAAGTAGACCATACCGTAAAAAACTTGAAAAAATCATTTAAATATATATTAGAAAAAAAACAATTTGATATTTCAACATACCCTCCTCAAATCCAAATATACAATTAAATGAATTGAGCTTTTCGGTATTGATAATCATGATATTTGACCAAACCATCTTTAATACCATATTGAAATTATAGAGTTTTGCACCGCTCCAATATAAGGGAATGAAATAACACCGTAAAAGACTCGAACAAGTTATTTATTATGTTATCCATTCCTTTTTATAAATCAATCCAAATTTCATCTCAAATTTTACGTGATACAGTTTGATATTTCAACAAAATTCCATGTACCTGAAGGTGACTTTTGACATGAGAAATGCTTAGTCCTCTTACGTTCATCAGCTGAAGCACAGCTTTGGGAGTTGCTCCTTTGCAAGAAAGTGTCATTTTTTGTTAAATCAAGATAATAATTAACATTATTAACCACAAAAAACTCACTTTCTTGACCTCCTAATCTCTCAATAGCACTAACAAATGAGAGATGAAGTTCAGGAGTCCAACGAAGCCTCGGCATTTTTGATCGAATATACTGACGAACAGTCGCCTTTTTCTCGTCTCCGGTCTTGTCGATCGGAGTTGCTTCGCTGCATATTTCATTGCTTCCCGCTTTTTCATTCAAATCAATAGATGAAGCTTCATCATCCATGGAGTTATCACCTGTTTCTTCTTCATCTGTAACTGTCTTGTTTTCTTCAGACATGGAAGGAGTATTCATCTGCACATGAATCACAGGTTTGTAAAAAAACAAATAATCTTGATTTACTCAAATTTTTTATAATTATAAAACTTTAGAAGGGTTTTCCGATGTGGGACAGGGTTATTGAAAGTTGAGAAGATGAGTCACACGTACAAACCAGATATCAAACTTTAATGTGTTTCTCTTCATACCAGAAAGAGAAAAGAAATCAAGGTGAGGCTCTTGAAGAATCACAGATTATAAGAAACTATAAAGTTAAAGAAACCCTAAAAAAGCCTGAAACTTGAACCTGAGGATTTGACAGAAAATTGACTAGAAAACAACCCCAAGGTGAATCTTATTTATCTCAAAATTAAAATAAAAACGAAGATGAAAACAAATATTAATTCTCTAAGAAACAAGCAAAGAATTGAGAAAAAAACAAGAGAAGGATCAGAGAAAAAGATTTCTCAGTAGACAGTAAAAACAAAAACAGTGGTTTTCTCTGATCTTTACCCCAACAAAACAGACCCAAAACACAGAGAGGGAGATTGAAGAGTTTGTCGGCACCGTCACCGATGAAGAGAAAAGAAGCTCTTTGCTGCTGTCTGAAAGAAGACAAAGAAGAGAAGGATGTAAAAAGGAAAAAGGTGTGATAGGAGGAGAGGGGATTTGTGTACCTGCTCCCTGTTGTGTTTATGGATGTTGAAAGATAACTATCTTCGCCATTGATTTAACTATGGAATTTAATTCGAATGGGGAGTTTAATTATTCGCCCAGAAATGAGCTTCCTCAGCTAGACTTTCATGCAAATTCTGTCTTTTCATAATGAGAAAGCAATGAGATTGATAGTGCTTGTTCGAGTAGAATAATCTTTTTAAGAGTTTTATTTTTAAAAAAATAAAATGGGGAATAATGATGTTGTTGACTCAATAAGTAAATATGAAAACAACAAATTTATAAATGGATAAATTTTCTTTCAAATAATGTATAATAGACCACTATAGTCTTCAGAGCCACTATAAATATAAGTTGTTTTTATGATTCAACATAACATCCGGATCGGGTATGTATGAATTCGGATAAACCGGTCCTACCCATGACGTGACCCAACCCAATGTGGACATGTCATGCCCAAGATGTTGTCCTAGAAACATTTTAAGTAATGAATCGATTCCGATGATAGACTGAATCAAGCTTTAATGAGATAAAGTGTTGATTAGACCACACGGATCTAGAGTAATCCTAACGAGAGTTATTAGAATACTCGAGTCTTAAGGGATTTAGCGATCGTTTTGGTAAACTTTGAAGTTAGCTTTTTTAGATAGTTTACCTAAGTGCATGAAATATTGTATTGCAACATGTCTTATATATTCCATATTAAGGACAAGTTTTCACCAATGATTCTAAATAACAATATACTATAAAAATCACAACCATGCACAAACGATCAAATAGTTCGGATGTGTACTTATATCGGCCTCTGAATATTTTTTTGAGAAAATAAATTTGTTGTTATAATAAATATCCATGTATTACATCAATATTGCATTTTATGGTGAGTGTGAAGATAGAATGATGATTGATATTAGTGTCGATCATAGAGATTGAATGACGATCGGCTACACTTAATGGAGACGATTGATATTGATCGATCGATCAAGTGTACCCATCGCACAATACCCGAAGAGCACAAGTGAACACGCCTGATATTTATGATGAGTGTCGATTGGTAGAAGACAGATCAAAAGACACATGAAAGAATTACTTGAAGAAAAAAACATCATATCAAATCAGTATATATGATTTGATTATGAAGAACCATATATTTGGATATGATTTAATATTAGAAAATATTTATTTGCTCCCTTAATTATCTACAACCTCTTCAATTTATAAGAATGTCTTGATTATTTTATGATTTAAATACAAAGTTTTTCACATTAAACTTTGTGTGATTTACTTTGTGATATTTAGATATGTTATTCTTGTGTTTTTCTAACATATCTATATTTTTTGCATATCCAATATTTTATTTGTACTTGAATTATTTGAAATGGGTTTTTGTATTATATACTCCGTGTATCATATATCGGTTAATTTTTTTAATTAAATCTCACGGGTAATACCACCGACACTTGGCTACAGTAATATTTATATAAATTAATAATATGTTTGAGTTTAAAATGTAATAACAAAATAAATTGTGGCTTATAGAGAAGATAGACAAGCCGGGGGTCCGGGATGGCTGTTTATCATAATAATCATGTGACATCCTTAAAACAAAGCTTCTTTGTCTTCTCACAGGAAATTGCTTCTTTTTGGTTGCAGGATTCACTTGAATTCGTGCAACTCAGCGCACTCGGTACATTTATATTTTAAAAAGTTTTTCAAATTTAAAAAAGCTAAAAAAATATTTTAATTAACTTATATGAAATTTATAGAATTCAAATCGAAATGATTTGAAATATTATTTGATTATTGAATGTATTGTAGAAAAATAATATATTTATAATTTTAAAATAAACGAATACTTAAGGCACTATAATCGGATTGGCAAAAAAATAACGAATTTTGCACCATTACACACTGAATTGATTTATAATCACATTCTGAAAATACATTCTCAGAGCATTCTAATTTTCAAAACGTATGTCATAGTATTAATCTATAAGAAAAGGGAATTATAATGTAAGAGCTTCAAATTACTAATGAAGTTAATAATAGTATTTTTACTTCTAATTTACGATACATAAATATCCTAACTCTTTAACAATCCTACTTATGTGTCAACCCTATTCTCCAAGAATTGCATTTCTTACATTTCGCAAATAAAACCCTTGACGTAAAGTTGTGGTTTAAATTCAAAATAAACAAATAAAATCCAAGTGTATATTCTACATGAATTAATACATAAAACTCTTATGAACACAAATAACATATACTTTATTTTTTGATTTATAATGCATTCATATTTTTTCAACTAAAACAAATAATCAATGTTTCTATATAATTTGATACACTACATATTGGGTGGTATCGATATTTTACTGGCAACGCTCGATATCTAGTTTTAAGGTAAGATCTCTTGTTTTTTCGGGATAGATCTTAAAATAATAATAATAATATTTTTAAAAAATGGCCTGGTGATATACTACGTATGATATGAAATGTAATGGAATTCTAGATCATTATGAAAACATTGAACTTAATTTGAAAATGCATTATTCATTCTCATAGCCGAATGTACATATACACCATTTTACTTAAAAGGAAATGTTGGCCACTTTCACAATCATTTATATTTTTACTTACAAACCATTTTTCTTATTCAACTTCATAGTTTTCAACTTTTTGTCTCTTTTTATTTTATTTTCTTAAACAAATTATATTAATTTATTTTTTATTGAAAAATATTATTTACTCCATTATTAATAACTATTAATTATTAAATGCATGAGCCATAGTTTATAATGATTAAATATTCATAATGATTGGAGATAACTATTAATTATTAAATGCATTATTTCATTATAATCAAATTCACATTCTAGATTTATACACAACACTTTTACATTCTATAATTCAATATATATATATCAAAAATACTAAAGTTGTGTTCTACACGAATTATGAAACATGAATTATATTTTAATTCAATATATGTGTATTCAGAACACTATAGATATTCATTTTAATTTAATATTCTAATAATAATTTCTTATTATAAAGAATTAGAGAATTGCGTGATGTGGAAAATAGGATGTCTAAGTCCAAGGGATGTTGAACAATTCCCCTTGTCCAATTTGACATTTTAATCCACACATTTAATATTATGTCACAATGACCTTATAAATACGCTCTTATTACGTCGACATTTACACCATACACAACCTTTGGCGTATAATATGATTTGACACCTAAGTTCCTTGTATTTTAATCTAGATGTCTTATATCCGATATAGTATTACTTAGTTTATAAGAGTTGTAATATTTGATTTATTATGAAACTTTATAATATACTTCCCTTCTTTAATTGACTCAATTTTGATAAATTCATTAACCATTTAACCTTACAAAAAATCAAAGAATATGAATTTATTTTTTAGAAATAAGAATTTAAGTTTTTGTAGACGTGTGCAAAATTTGAAGGCTTAGGTAATAGGGATCTTTCACAAATTAATTATTGAAAGCAATTGAAGGATATGGATGTTAGAACAACTTCAAACATCATTTTTGTGAAATGTCTATTCAGTCAGTCCCATTGGATAAAATTATTATTTTTCATTTTCGTAAAAAAAGAAATATTAGATCATATAATTTATAAAAAAATGGTTATATTTTATAATTCATTATCCAATGGGAATACTGTATTTTAAGACTGCTTTGCTTATGTGTCTTTAGTATAATATTATATATATTTTTAAAATTAGGAAAGATTATGATTTTAAAGTAAACATGGGCCATAGTTTTAATTGCGTTTAATTTGGAAATAATGTTATGTATATTTTAATTAAAACCTACAAACCAAATATATTGCTATGGGGGGGTCAAGATTTGATTAGACTTAGACCTTAGCATTAAGTGTTCAAATTGGATGATTGGATAATAATTTTTATCGACTCTAATAATGATTTAATTAAATGCGTATTTCTAATAATGAGGCAATTGAATCAATTGGTGACGTGGTCGAAGCATCTGCCTACCTTCGGTCCCCTACACTATCCCGCTAGACTCTATAGCCGTTTGATCAAGTTTAAAGAAGAATTATCCAAAATTAAGTTCTTGGATTTTAATTTGGCATTATAATTTTCATACTTTGATAGCTTTAGTAAAAATGATCCAAGAATTCCCGAATTTAACGAATTCGATCTTCGTATCACAAAATTAATCCCCAAAATTTTATAACTTTTGTTCAATTTCATAGGTAACCAATAGGGTTTATCACTCAAGCATTGAAGAAAGAACAAAGACAAAGATCGACGGAGAATCGATACACACTTAAACTTTGAAGATTATGTTTTTCAAAATTTTAAAAGTTTAAAAACTAATTTTACGATTTATGAAAATTTAGAAATTTTAAGGACTAAATTTAACAATCATACAAACTTTAATGACATTAAATACCATTTGCCCATACTAATGCTGAATGCATGTGGGGTCGTGATTCTGGGTTAGAGGTGAAAGTCGTGATAATAGCAGCATAAAATAAATGAATCATAGACCAAACTAATTACCTATAAATATTACATTACTCCTTTTAATTTATAGTTTAATATCCTCTATTAACATCTTCAATCTATAATGCCCATTATTTCTCTTCACAGATTCAGCAAAAAGTATTGTTTTCATCCTCCATTTTATACAACTGCAAGATTAGTTTAGTACTCAAGCCACAGATGCAAACAATAAAGCCAACAAGTTTTCTCAGCTTCATAAGGAGTTAATTCCAAATCTTATTCTTCTTCCCATATTATATCATTCTACAACACACATCCCTTCATCAATATCCTCTCGGTTCCGTCCTACGAGGATCGGATCAATCTATAACTACCAAATGAAGCCATAAATATGATTGTTACTGATAGTTAGAGTAAAGGGGCACTCAAGTCATCCTCAATCTTGTTATCTTTGCATTTCTTAAGCATAAGCAGCTGGCTTCGCAAATGTAGAATCTGCAGCATTTTAACAACAAAGTAAAATCAAATCATTTTCTATAAAGGAAGAACATTGACTTACCTCTTCCTGAAGTAATGAAGGAAGACTCTCCATCGAAAATAACGTAGATATATCGTCCAAAACATTTTTATCTGTAATACTAGACCACGTCTGTGGAGGCAATGCTAATAAAAGTGCAGTTAAAACATCAGGGCTATGTGGATGTGCACCAGATCCAGTTTTGCAACTAATGGACGACTCTGGAATGTTATTTTTCCCATTACTAGTAGCACTGTAGCATCTAATGCATGTATCCCGACAACAAAGCTTATCGGATGACCCGGATTTCCCTATTAGGATCCCGACACCTTGGCAACACATATTAGCTGATATGTTCGGGATATTATCTCGGATTGCAAATGTTTGCTTCACATGATAACATTCACATACATACTTGAATAGCTCTGTTTCTTGGACTTGCTTTAAAATTGCCTCCTGCATGAATAAGGAGCAAAAAAATATGTATTCAGATGATAGCCAGGCATTTAAGCCACAAAATTGTTTTATCATTTGACCTTTATGGTAATTCTTCCTTTCTCTTCCTCACTCAGAACCTGTGCATCGTCCTCCGGTCTACGAACCTCTACCACCCATTTGATAAGCTCGGAAAAATCCGAGGGAAGTGATTTAAAAATAGTTGAAAGAATGTCCTTGACATTCTTTACATGGCTTGAACCTAATAGCACTGGAACGTCATCCATAAAATACTTTGCAGTGCTAATCCAACTCTCGTCTTTGCAACTCTACGATGTTGATGTACGATTTGAATATACAAATTAAGGGGGTCATAATTAAGGGAATTTCGGTCACACCGGACACAACCAGTATTTTAAGAAAATTTCGGCTGAATTTGGTTACAGATTAGATTATAGGAGTTTGGCTTGCAAACCCAAACATTTAAAACCAAAAAAGGAATCATACCAGTGTATATAGCAAAGCCGGGGCTCTACGGTTCTTAGAAACGAGCATGAAGCTGAAAACACACAGGAGCAGCAGATAAATATAAGCAGCTAAGGAGCCTGAAATTTTGACAGTATTTACAAGTCCATCGATTGCATTGGGAAGACGTAGACATGATGAAAAATCAATTCTAGGAATTGGAATCTAAAAAATCTAGAAAAAACTGTGTGCATACCCTCGCCGTTGTCCTGTTGATTCGTCAACAGTACTCATAGCTTCCCAAAGGAGACTGAGTGGAACCCAATGAGGAGGATATTTAAACCTTGCAACATCTAAAATGAGAGCCATATCCATTTTAGCGTGATATCCACCAATTGGAGAAAAATGACCTGTTCCAGTCTGCCATGAAATTCATTTGTTCAATAATCAGTTATATGCACGATAAATACAAGAAATCACAAAAAATCAGATAAAATTGTTGCATATGAATATATGTACCATGGAAAAATTCACTGAAAAAATATGAAATTAAAATGATCATAATGACCTGCATAAGAGTGCCTCTGTTATATGAAGCAATTACATGGCAATCATCTGAAGAAGAACAAGATAAAACATAATTGCGAAAATCATCTATGGAGCTCTGATTTGCACGAAAAGCCTCAACCCGAGCTCCGGCACAGTGAGCTAGGCACACAACTTTCCCGAAGGAGATGCCCTTATCCTTAACCTTCTCTAAGGGTTCACAGCAATCCAACATATTCTCATCGAACCATCTCCATGGCCCTATTTATATGTAAAATTAATTTGATCTTGACAATAGCATAGAGAAATAACGAAATAAATACCACTCAACAATGAAAAATGGAAAAAAGTCAAATCCAAATTTGACTAGCATTTACCTTTCCACTTTCTTCCAGGGTCAATTGCAAGGGCATTCAAGACCATGGAAAGGCTAGCCAGGCCACAATATGCAGGTTCAGATTGCGTCTGGAAATAAGAAATCAACTTGAAAAAACCTTGCATGTTTCCATCGTGAATTGCCTCTGTGAAGAGTTTCTGCAACCAAAAATAAACAAGAAAAGAAAAATAACAATTGAAACTGAGTAATAAAGATCAAAGCTGAGTAATAAAGAAGACGTAATCGGGGTTACCTTGCCTTCGGACGAAGCGAAATCGATAGCGGGAGGAGATGGGAGAATACGGCGGTACAATCCTGCCAGGGCCATCCGCAAATCACCTGAAATCGCAGAAATTAGTGTCTAGGGTTCAGTGAAATGAAGAATCTGGACAAATTCCCCGCGTAAAAACAGTCATTCAAAAAGGAAAGTTTCGGTTTTGGATACTCCGATCGTTCGATTCCTCGTTATCGCATTTGCAGTTCTGTTCGGACACCGCGATCTTGTGATTCCTCGTTATCTCAATCGCATTCCCAAGAAGTTTCAAATTTTATAAAATTAACAGCGTTGTACTCTTGTGTACCACTTGAAAAAGCAATCTGCAGAAGAAATACTCCTCTCATGGTTTCACAGTGCTAATAAATACTCTATCAAATCGCAACAAATTTACTATAACACTGTACACTTTTCTATTTGTACTTTTAGCACTAAATAAAATCAATTTCGTTGGCTAACCATTTTTGTATTTAGTATTATACCACTGTAATGATTACTTTTTATTACTTTTGTGTTGAAATTATTATTTTTAATTAAAATTATCTTAATATATTTAGAATTTTAGATATTGTAAAGATGATTAAAAATTGTGAATGAATTATGATAACATTAATTACAAAATATATCCACATTTAGTTATATTATATTATTAATCAGGTTCGAATATTTTTAGTTGCAAAAAGAATATTAGAAGAAAATTTTTTAATACTTATTATATTATATTATTAATCAGGTATCAGTCGGTATGCTGGATAAATTAATTGGATCGGTATATCGAATATGTTTCAGATATATCATATATGTATCGGATCCGTACCAGAAAATTAAAAATAAATTAAATTATAAAATATTCATATGTTTCGGGTATACCAGATATGTACTAGATCCTGACCAGCAAAAATCCGAACCGACCCAAAAAAACCCGTATCGCCCGGTATTTTGCAAAATACCGATTGAATCCGGTAAATCCGAAATTTCCGGTATACCAGAAATTTAAATCAATGATTGTAAAAACCAATGTTTTAATTTCAAACGAAATTTCGTCCGAGATAATCGAAATTTTGTTTCTACCGGTGTTACTTATGACAATGTAATATATATATATGTATATATTTATGTAAATATAAAGTTAAAGTTAAAATGAAAAAAAAATTTATGTGAGGTTTAATTTTAAAAACTCAAAAATTCAGTATTATTTTTTTAAAAAAATTGGTTTGACACATTTACTTTTGCAATTAATTTCCTTTATCAAATGTTTCAGTAAAAAATTATCAATAAAATATCGTTCTAGTTCCAAACTTTGATAAATTTAGTTTTTTAAAATTCATATTCACAAACTTTATTTATTTATACTATTCATTCTCAAAATTTATAAAATTAAACAAATTTCAACTTCATTTGATATCTGGTTTAACAGAATATTGATTTGAATTATTTTAATATAATAATAATATTTATTTATAAATGCCAAAAATAACGATATATTTAATGGGATAATTAATATTTATTCCGCTAACAAATACAAACTCCAATGTTGTAAATGACAGAAGTTTCTTAAAAATAAATTTTTTTTCCTATCGCTGCTAAAGTAAAGCAACAGATGGGATTGAATTCGCGATTGACCGGATGATAGGGAAATTGTGTGAGTTGTGACTCTGTTGAAAGAAGGAGAGAAAGGGTTTGCACTTTGCAATTTGTCAACGAAATCAATTCTCATCTTGGAGAGACTGAAACCTTGAGGTGACGCTCAATCCGCACCAATTCTCCAAGTATGAACATATTTTCCCGGAAACCCACACCCAAAGGTTTGCTACCTCTGTCTTGTTTGATTATTTTGAAAATTTTACATTTTTTTGCCTTTGATCTGATCGTCTGTTATATGCCTTGATTGATTGTGTTTTTAATGTCTACTTATTTTATTTATGATCTGCTGCAGAGACTCTCCGTGAGAGTAAACGAGAAATGTCCAATGCTACCAGAGGTTTTTCTTTGCTCTCTTTAATTTTACCTGATTTTCAATTGATTCCCTGTTTGTTACTGGCGCATGAATTGTGGTTTCATTAGGATTTTGTAAGCCTGCATTAAACGTGATGAATGAGAGGAGCCTTTCTTTTGAATGGTTTGAATTAGTTTTATGATCTTTTCGTAATGAATTTGGCACCCTGATTCAGAGATCATATGTTCTGACAATTCTTAATTATCTTATGAACCATAATTTTCACTGTTTTCTAATAATGCAAAACCAGGGATAGAGAGGGAAATACATTCTTTGCAGCTTGAGGTATGCTAGCTTCATCATTTTCTTTCTAATTTTTTGTCGTACATTTGACTCAATGGCTTACCCCAATTCAGGAAAAGAAGCTTGTAGCTGAAATAAAGAGAACTGCAAAGACAGGGAACGATGTCAGCTTAGATTACATGTGAAAAAATATTTTTTATAATCTTTGTTAATACTATTATAACTGTGTTTTCCAGGCAGCTACCAAAATTCTTGCTCGTCAGCTTATCAGGCTTCGGCAACAGATAGCCAATTTACAAGGAAGTCGAGCTCAAATGAGAGGCATAGCAACTCACACGCAGGTACAAATTTTAATAAGCCAGAGATCCCGTCTTTTAGTGTGGTGTGTATAAATAGGGAAAACATATTTGCAGGCATTGTCTGCTCAAACATCTGTTTCAACTGCAATGAAAGGTGCTGGTAAAGCCATGTCGGCAATGAATAAGGTGCTTGTTATCGTTGCCTATTAGATGAATTTAGATTTGTTTTGCACTGGTTTGTTGTGGATTAATCAGACATTATAATTTGTGAGACTCCATGAGTTGCTCTGTATTTTTTGTAACTATTTATTATTTCATCATGGGAGTCTTTTTTATTTTCAGCAAATGGCACCAGAAAAGCAGGCCAAAGTTATTCGAGAATTCCAGAAGCAATCAGCACAGATGGATATGACTGTGAGTTTTGGCTCTGATCGACTCGTCTTCTTCATGTGAAATCAGTTCTAATTTTTCATTTTGCACTCATAGGGCGAGATGATGGCAGATGCCATAAATGATGTTCTGGATAATGATGAGGCTGAAGATGAAACTGAAGAGCTTACCAACCAGGTATGCTTTCATAAACTCCGTTACGTTTACATTCTTCGTCAAATTAGACCGAAGATCTAGCACTTGTGGAACTTGTATTCCGTTTACTGAATCACATTACACTGAAACATATTAGGAATTCACAATTCGAAGTGCTTTTCTTGTGTATTCTTGATAAACCAGAAGCACCTTCATTTATCAGGGCCTCCTCAGTGTTTCTCTTTAAATCTCTGCTCTGTGCTTTCACTAACTCAAACAAATTCATTCTCTCAGGTGTTGGATGAAATTGGTGTTGACATTGCCTCGCAGTTATCGTCTGCCCCGAAAGGTAAAATAGCTGGAAAGAAAAGAGAAGATGTTGGCAGGTATATCCATGAATATTCTCAGGTTTTGTAGACGTTACCGAGTATCGAATGGTTAGATTAGTTGGTCTTTTATACATGAAGAATGGCTTCGATCATGAACTCTTCAATGTAGCGTAGTGTAACTTTTGCTTGTTATTCTCTCCCGATGAATACTATACTCTTCCGGTCAAATAAAAGTTTGTCTTTTGTGCTCGGTATCGGTCTTCTTTATCGAAACGTATAGCATTAAAGAAGTTTCCCTCATTGAATCCATTCTCGTTCTTTTCCTTTTTTTCAGCTCAAGCGTAGAGGATGATCTTGAGAAGAGGTTGGCAGCCCTCAGAAGTGCTTGAGCTATTTTTTGAAATGTTCACGTAAGCCGAATTGGATAAATCGCATGTTTAGTATAGCAATTATGCTATTATTGAGTGTATTTGATTAAAATCGATAATATTATTTTAATGTTTGGGGGGTAATTATAGGGTTTTTAAACAATTCAAAACCTTAACCAATTTAGGTAAAAAGAAGAATCAATATAATTTGTTTTTTTGGACAGGTTGAAATGCAAATTCGGCTATTAGGATTCACACTCCAAACTACTTCAAGTGGGAAATGGTAGACTATGTTTAAAATCGATTTTCCACCATTTAGTTCAAACCTATGTTAAACGAAAGACACTATGGAGACTCGAATTTGTTAAAGAGTCCGACTCGTTAATATTATCAATTATTTTTTAAAGACGTATTTATTTAACATAGTTTATCTTTGACAATTAATAAAATTATGATTCATCTAATTATATTATACAAAATAATAAATTAACCAAAAATATAAATGATAATAGGCGGATAGCATTTTTAGTCCCCAGAGTTTTCAATTTTTGGAAATTTTAATCCCCAAAGTTTCCAATCTTGACAAAATCAGTCCCCGAAGTTTGATTGTACGCAAAACTGCCCCCCAAAGTTAATGTGTGTGTGACATAATTGGTCCCCGAAGTTGTAGTTTATGGCAAATAAGGTCATCGGACAAAAATTATGCATATTTGGTCCTCAAAATTTTGGGTTTTTGACAAATCTGGTCCCTAACGCCGTTAACAGTCCCCAAAGTGTGTAAAACTTGGTAATTTCAGTCCCCAAACTTGTGAATGACTAATTTGGTCCCAAAAGTTTATATAATTTGACAAATTTAGTCCCTAACATAATAATATGATGTTTTTAAGACGAATATGTAAGAATTTGATTTCCCGATGCATCTTAGTGTTACTAAACTCAAAAGTTATTGCTGACTTATTCGATTTTTAAATTTATAGGGGCAACGAGATGAGTTTGTATTCATCTCACTTACTAAACCTATTTGATTTCTCGATGCATCTTAGTGTTACTAAACTCAAAAACATTAAGCTCACTTACTAAACCTATTACAACGAGACGAATTTGTATTCATAGGGGCAACACTTGAAGTTTATTAATATTTGATGAAATTCGTTTGATTTTTTAAGATGAATTCCGAGAACTAATTGATTTTCGATACTTGTAATTTATACAGTTTTTGTAACTTGTAATTGCTGTTGTTTATGAATGATTGATGATACTTAATTTTCAGAACTTATAAATTTTCAGAACTTATAAACTTTCGGAACTTGTAAATGTTGGAAATTTATTTGTCGATACTTAAATGCATATGTTATGACTTTGAGTTGTATGAATATGAAGCTAACATCACGGAATATTGAGCGCTAACATCTTAAAATTTAACCGAACAACAAAATACCAAATGTTAGTAGTTCAAAATACCCGAAATATTCATAACATAGTGTTTCAAATGAGAATGATTAAAGTAGTACACAGTCATAGTTTCCTTCTTATGCAATATTTTCTTCTAAAGTGTGACTTAGTCGAAGTAGGGATGTACGTCTTTGCAAATGATGTTATATCCGAAACCGTAAACCAATTTGGAGTCATCTACACAAACAATATCATTAGTCTAATTGTAGTAAACGCAATTAGACAATTACACTTAGAAAATAATGGAAATTTACGAGTTTATGGAAACACTTACAAATAATGGATACCCTTTCGGCTCGTACACATCCGGTGCTTGTTGTAGAAATCGGAATGCGTAATACAAAACATATATTCCACATTCCGATGCCCCTTTTTGCGCAGGGACATCCGGCCATTGAATGGGTATTTGCCGAACGATGGAGTCTACGTCCAACCCATTTTTTATCTCATAAACATTTGTTACAAACCTGTTTATCATGATTAGAAAATATACGTGAATAATGGCTGGAACAAGAAACTAATAATACATGTACACCTCCGGCTCTATGGACGATTGACGCATTGTACCCATCGAATCCAATATAATCATTATCCGTTTTGTTTGGTCTCCGAAACCACAGAAAACCAACAAAGACCAATGACCCCTATCACAATATGTTAAGCAAGTAACACGCACATATTACGAACAAGCATACCATGTGACAATTGGCATGAACACGTATTCTGTACTGCACAAAACATTCTAATCAACAATACATGTCCAATGCAATGGATCTGTTCCTCTAACATATGCATCGAAGACAATTGAATCAACAAAATAATAAAACCCTTTTTGTCCGGCACGGGCAACTTTTTTCAGCATACACCTAACACATTTCAACATACAAGTGCTGAAATAATGTACTCCGATTGAATAAAAATGCTGAATAATCCAAAAAAAAATTAGAAAACTTACATAATAGTGTTATGCACCACATCGTCACTTAATTGGCCCCAAGATGCTAGGGACATCGCATCTTCGGTGGTAGCCGACATCCCATGCATGTTGTAATTGGACCCGTTCACACTCATGTCAATCTTATCGATGTTACAAAAGCCGACATCCCATGCAAGTTGCATGTGTTTTGTAATATTTACGTGGTCTCCCTGCCTTTCTTTTTTTGAACATCGGGGGCAGCGGTGGTGCAACATCTACCACTGGCCACTGGTTGCCCTGGCAAACCGGAAACTCCATACTGATACGTTGCTCTATATCGCTGCACGGTGTACGAACTGTCGACATATCGGTAGCACGATTCCCCCTTTCTAAAATCATTGCACATGCATGTTTACATGATATTCCTACGAAGAATCATAACAAATGTTAATAAAAAATAAATCGAACAAACTAATTGTTAAAATTTACCTTTCAACTCCTACTCACGACAATTACAACTCCTAATAGTCATGTCAATTGATACTCTTTCCCGACCGTGCTCCCAAGTTGCCTTAAAATCGTCTGTGATGCTAACAATACCAACAGCACCTGCTTCAATATTCAATTCTATGAAATCATGAACACGAGGGCAAAAACCGTCATCCGACATGTCCCTCGATTTGGTACGCCTGTCAAGCATACGTTTCCCAATAAAGTTGCAAATGTCATCTAACATCCACATGATCGGACGCTTACGAAAAGGAAGTAAACTGCTGTTCAAAGACTCTGCATGATTATTAAGTACAATATCATATTTGCAAATCGTGCGGAAGAATGTTTTACACCAATGCTCCTTTGGAATCAATCTCATGTACTCGTACGCTCCAACGCTGATGCCTCGCAATTCTCCGAAAGATTGATTGAATAATGCCTCCATTGTTGCCCTTGCGGTACTCAAAATAGTCTTCTCATTATGTGTTGATGAAAAGCCGGCTTGTGCCACATTTTTTATAATGTGACAAACACAATGTCGCACCTGCAACACAAGTAGTCACCACACAAGAATTGAACATATCAAAACATGTAATACACACGTAGCACAAACCTCTATCTGATGGAATAACACATCAATCGCGGGTGTTAACCCTTTCCCACGGTCCGACATAATGGTGAACATGTGTTCATTTTCTGTAGATATTTCACAATCTCGCTTAACCAACTCCAGAAACCACATCCAAGACTCTTTTGTTTCACCACCTACGATGGCGTAGGCTAATGGGAATACATCGTTATTTGCATCAATGCTTGAAGCCACTAGAATATGCCCTTATATTTTTTCCTTTGTGTGAGTACCGTCTATGCAAACAATTGGGCGACATCCGTCCCGAAACCCATCGCGACATGCCTGTGACAATAATGAAATCCCATAATACGAACCATGTTGCATAATATATTGGAACATTCAATACAATAACTTACCCAGGGACATATGTAAATCCCCTCGAATTGGGTACTACCAATAAAAGTTTTGGAGTTCCTCTCTTTTAACACAACAGATGAACTAGGATTCGAAATAACGTATTGAGCACAATACCTTCTTATGCTTTCAAAAGACGCCATAGATCCCGAACGAACTAACCGTATAACATGCTCCCTAGCACGTCTTGCTTTATGTTTCCCCAACTTTAACTTCAAATCGGTATTCACTTCGGATTGCAAGTCCTTAGAACTTAAATCGAGTTTCTCCAAAAAACGTTGGTAATACTTCTTTGCTATCCAATATGCAGTGACAAATGAATTGACTTTCTTACGATGGCAATGGGGGTCATGCGGTATAACGGACTTTACACACCACATGATGTCATTGTCTCTCATCGAAACATTGACATACCATGGACATGGATGGTCACCGTCACCTCTACAACGAACAAACAAACGGTACTTGTCATTCTTAACAAAATAGAATTCTCTACCTTCTTTAACGCATAGATCTTCAAGTGCACTCTTTGCTTGAATTTTACTTGCAAAACAAAGACCTTTCCTAATCAAGTGGTTCCAAATTATTAAAAAAAGAATAAACATAATGTTCAAAATAATGTTTACTTCGTATAAATAAAAACTTACACTAATTGCCTTGCCGTCAGTCCTCGTTTTGGATAAAAAATAAGCGAACTTTTTGTTTTAAACGCATTCGAATGAGGACTTGACATGGGATCCGTAGGGTCATCAATTGACACGTCATGAAGTTGTTCTTCATCATACTTTGCATTGTGACCTTCATCACAATCCATGTCCATACCATCGAACATTGTGTTGAACACACTTTCATCGGAGGACCAGTCGATGCAACTTGTATCTGAGCTGTTCCTTGATGCGTGAGAATTGTAATCACCCGCTCAATCAAGATTGAGAAAATTCAACTATGATGCATTTAAATTCACATAACTACAAATTACATCCACTTCATATTACCAAATTCGGAAAATGCGTCCGAGTTGTCACCCCCNTGATGTATCCTGAGAAGGAACGATCGACACAATTATGGGCGAAGAGGTCTCCTGAGAAGGAACGTTCGGCACTATTGTAGGCGAAGAGGTCTCCTGAGAAGGAACGTTTCGGCACTATTGTAGCCGAAGAGGTCTCTTGAGAAGGAACGTTCGACATGCATATCGATAAATGCTTGATCGTTACGAGTTATCGAAAAAAGGAATGCCGATATGGAATCCACAAAGATGCTATCGGTAATCGATAGGTTCGACATTAGATGATAGGACATTATCGAAGAAGTCCCTAGAATAGAACGTTCAACTTTAACCGCATAATAATGCATGTGTTGTCACTCAACACTTTTGGATATTATGGGAAATAAATATACGCTAATAGCGTATTAATTTAAATAACTTGGAAAGTTATAGAGTTTCATCACAAGCACCAAAAGTAGTAGAAAATGTTACCCAACTATGGATGATAAATTCGGAGATTATCGATATTCCAGGATCTTGGAAATTCGTCGCCATCCAATGTTTCCAATCTATAAGCCCCTCCAAGCAACACCTCCTTAAGCCTATAAGGTCCTTCCCATCGACGATCGAGTTTGCCAAAATTTTTCTGTGCTTCCATACTTCGCAGAACCAAGTCTCCCTTTAAAAACGATCGGGGATTCACCTTCTTATTATAACATTTTTCCATGGTGCGGTGATACCTTAACAGTCGATCGTAGATATCTTCTCGTTTCTCCTCAATTAAATCCAAATCCATCTTCCTCAATTCGTCATTTTCTTCTTCCGAATACATGACCACCCTTTGTGTTTTCAAAATATTTTCTACTGGTACTAAGGCTTCCGATCTGTAAACCAATGAAACTGAGTCTCACCAGTGGTATGGATTGGAGTTGTTCGATATGCCCACAATACCTCTTGCAGTCGATCGGGCCAAATGCCTCCGATATCCTCCAGCTTCCTCTTTATGCCTTTAACGATCGCACGGTTAGATTCCTCCGTCAGGCCGTTGGTCTTAGGATGTTACACAGAGAAAAACATTTGTTTGATTCCAGGCTCAATGCATATATCATGAACCTTCTTTCCCATAAATTGTGTGTCATTATCTGACACCAACATCCGGGGTGCTCCAAAACCTGAAATTATATTTTTCCATGGGAACTTTTTAACAGCATCCTCTGTAATTGATGAAACTAGTTCGGCTTCAACCCATTTGGAAAAATATTCCACAGCAACTATACAGAACTTTCTTTGATTTATTGATCGAGGAAATGATCCTAAAATATCGATTCCTCATCTGTCGAAAGTACAAGGGAGTGGGGTTGCATTCAACTCCGAGTCTGGTTGTCTATGATAATTAGCATGGAATTGACATAGTTGACACATTTTAACAAAATCCTTTGCATCGGCCGCCATGGTAGGCCAAAAGAAACCCAATCGTGTGACCTTTTGAACCAAAGATCTTGCTCCTAAATGATTTCCACAGATTCCCTCATGTACTTCGCTAAGTGTCGATTGTGCTTCTAAGGGAAGGAGACACCTCAATAATCATCCGTCAAAATATTTTTTGTATAAGATTTTGTCTTTAATGACAAATCTCCGTGCCCTTAATTCCAATCGTCGTCGCTCATTTCTTTCTTCGGGGAGAATACCTATCGTTAGATAATCCACCAGCGATTGCATCCAAGCAGGCATCGGCTTAGCATCAATGTTCTCTACTAATTGTTCATCGACACTTTCAGGATCAGTCGACCACACCATATTTGGCAAGTCGATCGCCGGCTTGGAATTCATAAACACCTATATGGTCCCATTATGTAATCCTGGTGAACTTGCTGCTAGGCGTACCAACGCATCAGCCTCGCGATTTTCCTCCCTGAGCACGTGTGACAACACAAATGATTTTAAAGATTTCACAATCTTGGTTACCTCTTCTTTATATCGTTGCATAACGGGATCATGTGTCTCAAAGGTTCCGGCAAACTGTTCAGCGACCAATTTTGAATCCGTAAACCCACGGATATGCATTTCCCCAATATCCAAAGCAAGTCGAATCCCTGCAATCAATCCCTCGTATTCTGCCGCATTATTGGAACAAGGAAAAGAGAACTTCACTACCGCGTTTATGTGCTCTCCTCTAGAAGTAACAAAACGAATCCCAGCTCCAGCCCCTCCTTAGGTGGACCCATCGACAAACACGTCCCATACATCATCTTCTTGCTCGGTTACCACTGCAGACCGTGTCATTTCTACCACAAAATCTGCCAAAACTTGAGCTTTTATGGCCTTCGGGGCACAAATTCCAGGTTCATCGCACTAAGTTGAATAGCCCATTTCGACAATCTCGTTGTGGTATCTAACTTAGACAAAACAGCTTCTAGAGGTTGATTTGTAAAAACTTGAATGCAGCGGCCCTCGAAATAATGCTTCGACTTAACTGAAGCTTTCTTTAATGGCAAAACAAATATTTCAATATTGGTGTACCTTGTCTCCGCTGGAAGCAATGTGTGGCTAACATAATATACGGGTCGATGTATCCCCTCACCGATCGTCACTAAAGCGGCGCTTACTACAACGATCGAGATTGCCATATAAAGGCCCAGGGGCTCGTCAGGCTTACTAAAAGGGGTGGATTCGATAGATATCTTTTCAAGTCGTCGAACGCCCGATTACATTCTTCATCCATTCAAGTTTGTTACTCTGTCGGAGGACTTTAAAAAAGGGCAAGGCTCGATCGGCGGATCTGGAAATAAATCGGTTTAGGGCAGCCAATCGAACCGTGAGGCTCTGAAACTCCCTTTTCGTTTTGGGTGGGAGCATGTCAATGATGGCTTTCGTTTATTCCAGGTTCGTCTCGATTCCTATTTCAGAGACATAATGCCCTAGAAACTTTCCGCTTCAAATGCCGAAGCAACATTTAGCAGGATTAAGCTTCAAACGGTACGTTTGACAGACTTCGAAACACTTAGACAAATAGGAAATATGGTCTTCATCATTCATCGATTTAACAATCATGTCATCCACATACACCTTCATTTCCTTTCCTATCAAATCTTTGAAAATTAAATTAACTAAACACTGGTAGGTAGCCCTAGCGTTTTTTAACCCGAACGGCATTGCAATGTAGCAAAAGACACCACTCGGCGTCACAAACGAGGATTTTTTCTGATCGTCCTTAGCAAGAAAAATCTGGTGATACCCAGAGTACGCATCCATGGTGCTCATCATAGTGCTCCCAGTAACAACATCAACTAACTTGTCAATGTGCGGAAGGGGGTAAGGGTCAGTTTCACAAAATTTGTTCAGCCCCTTGTAATCGACGCACATCCACCATTTTCCTCCTGCTTTCAGCACCACAACGGGGTTGGCCACCCACTCTGAATATTTTATCTATCTTACGTATCCAGCCACTACTAACTTTGATGTTTCCTGTCCGATAATCTCCACAAACTGAGGCGAAAAACGACGCAATTTCTGTCTTACCGGTCGTGCACTGGGATGGGTATTGATATGATGTTCCATCACTGTTCTATTTATACCACACAAATCTTTCGGGCTCCAGGCAAAGATCTCAGCATTATCCTACAATAGTTTGATTAGCTCAATCTCAAAAGACGGAATAAGATCCAAACCGATTCGAGTAGTCTTTTGGCAATCCCCATGGATAAGTTTCACGATTTTATACTCCCCTGGTTCCATGGCCCTTCTCAGCTCCCGTAAGTCTTCAACAACATGGACTCTAGATCGACAAGCCAAAACATAACAGGAGCGTGCGGCTGCTTGATCGACATTTATAGTTGCAATTCCGGCTGTGGTTGGAAATTTGAGCTTCAATGGACTGTGGAAGGCACAGCTTCAAATGAATTAAGGCCGGTCGTCCCAGGATTACGTTGTATGCCATATCCATGTCCATGGCCACATACTCCAACAATTCCATTCGTGATTTTTCCCCCAATCCGATCGTGGTTGGCAAAATGATTTTTCCGATGGGGTGACCGATCGTGGGTTAAAGGACCATAATGCCATTTTTATGATCTGTAGGTCGGTCACGCTAATACTCATGGAGTCGATCACTCCTTTAGAGATTATATTACAAGAGCTCCCCTGGTCGACCAAAATCCGATGTACCCTGCGATTGGCAATGACATCACTTATGACAATATGATCATTCTGAGGTTCGTAAATACCTTCCTTTTCATCATCGTCGAACGTTATGTCTATCTTTGGCAGTTTCCGACCCTCTTTGGTCGACATGACTTCTGATAAATTCAATATTTCTCTAGCATGGCGCTTCCTCTCCTTCTTGGTCACATCCCAGCGATCCCCACCATAAATCACAAAAATTTCTAGGTACATCATTTCATTGTGCGCTGAATTGACATTCTCTGGACTGACCCTTTCGGCTGGCGGGTTCGTTGGAGGTGGCGGGAGAATTTCTGGGGCAAGAGATGGTCGGTTGTCCCGTCGATCATCGCCGTATCGATCATTCCGCCTATCCATCCATTGTCTCCCACCGCGGTCACCACGTCTTTCGCTCCGTCGCTACCCTTGATGGTTTTTCTACGGACGGTCAATATGTTCGTCTTTCCTCTGGTGAGGTGCGTAGCGACGGTCGTCATCCTTGCCACCTCTATCCCGACCGGATTCCTGTTCATGGGTTTTACCCTTCTTGTATTCCAACACCCCTTCTTTCACCAATTCTTTGATGCGGTTTCCCAAAACATTACATTCAGTTGTTGAGTTATTAGCAGATTTATGTAACTCGTAGTATATTCTTTGATTCACAGTATCCGTGCCCTGGGTTTGGCACGAATTCACTTCCCTCCATCTCTTATCTTAGGGATAGATTTTTTTCTCCACTGGCTTCGTAAAAACAGGCTCCTTCTTACCATGAAGAGTTGTCATAGTTTCTTCTACCTTGATGTATATGTTGATCTTTTGGGTAAGTTGCCCCAAGGAAGTGGGCGGGTTTTTGATGAGGCTAGTAGATAGTCTACATGGCCCAAGGACCTGCTGCAGTATGTCCAATTTTTCCTTTGAATCCATTTTTATTCCTCTTGCTACGTGATTGAATTTCTCAATAAACTGTCTCAAAGTGATTTTTCATGGAGCATATCTTAACGCGTAAAGTTCGGCTTTGCTCCTTGGGAGACCCACATTAAGAGCAAATTGTTGTGTGAATAATATGGCAAAATCTTCAAAAGACCGTATGGATCTTGACGGAATATTTTTGAACCAAGATTTAGCGTCTTTCTGTAAGGTTGCAGCAAACAACTTACATCGGACTGTGTCACTGGCACGAACTGTCCCCATCCTTAATTCAAAGTCGGGTAAATGATCCAACAGGTCTTTCTGACCCGCCGAACGTAGATATCCCGTCTGGTGCTCTGAACGAACGTTCTGGCACAGCTTTCATTATATGTTCTGAAAAAAGATGTAGACCCATCTGAAGCAGAGTGGAAACCCCATTGTCCGAGCAAGGATCACGATAGGCATCCTCCAAATCTAGTAAAAAGTCCTTGCCGACATCTCTCTTGATAGGTTGACTCATTGCTTCATGGAAAAAAGCTGGTCGACGATCGGTATCTAGCCCATGTCGTCGCCTTTTGATTGTGTCCAACTCTGCCACCAGTTCATCAAAGCGAGCTTGGTCTTGGTCGATAGCCGGACGGGGCACCTCGCTTTGGGGGTGCCGACCGACAATTTCCTCCTCATCTGAGCTTGGATTTCTGTGATGGTCGTCTTGCTGACCTGCTTCTGGTGGAATCGAGCTTTGAGTGTTCTGGATTTGCGACTGGACAACATATTTCTGCCCTGACGCCAGGAGCGATTGTCGAAGATCTCCCATCATTTCCTCTACCATTTTCCGCAAGGATTGAGGATCAATAGTTATTACTTCTCTTCCAGCGATGCTGTTATGTGATTTTTGCTGGTGAGCTTCCATCCCCTCCACAGATTCTGGGTTCTCCATAAAAACAAGGACTAGAAGACAAAGTTTCTCAGTAGGTTTACCAGATCGGTCCCCACGGACGGGGCCAAATGCTAGGAGTAAAAATCTACTCTACGATGTTTTATGTATCAAGTGAGGATACCGCTGGTATTCGATTGCTGTAATGAAACCCGAGAACCGGGAGGAAAACCCACGGAGCACCAAACCCAGGAAGAATTCACTAAGAACTTCCAATCCGGAACTCTCCAGAGAGCCTCCCCTTATCAACATTTCGACCTCCCTTTTATAGAGAGACACTCTACATATTTTAATTGTACATAATCTAATCGTAATCTATTATGATCACATCGCAGCCACCTCGAGCTGATTTATGAGACTTTTGGGCACGCCGAAGCCGCACACCACCGCATGGAGTAATGGCGCAGCCTTCGTTGACATTTCCCCAGAAGATGTTGATTGGACACCCATCTTCCCGATCGTAGCAATTCATTGCCGATCCTGCATCACTCTATATGATATAGATCGACTGATTATTATTGATTCTTTCGTCCGATCGGTAAAAGGATGGTCGATCGGATATATTACCCGATCCTGACCGGCTGTCATAAGTCATGTATTAACACCCTATATGTTGATTTGGGGTGTGCATGGATCGGATCTAAGATCCGAAAGCCATATTTTTATCGGATCATTTAAATGGTGATCCAATGCTTTTAGTGTTTATACATTTATATATGGTTTGTTTGGTTCTAATTTTTTAAAATTAAGATGTGGTGAGGTGTGTTAGATGTGATGATTGTGAATTTTTAAATATGTTTTGTAAAATTGTGATATTATTATCTTAATTTATGTAAAAATATTAATATATCATTGTATATAAAAAATCTATTATAATTAATATAAATAAGGGTAAAAGAATCTTCTCTAAAATGACGATGAGACAACAATTGTGATAAAATCGTGATTTTTTAACGATGAAAACACGCAAATTTACTTTAAAAAATCACTATTTAATGATCTCACATCATTTTCCATTGGAGAAGCAAAGATACCCATAATATCTAAACATTAATATATGGTATGATAAGAATCACATGGAGGAAAGTTAGGCAAACTGAGGAGGTCCATGAGCAACAAAGATTGTTCTAAGTGACAAAAATGCATTGTCATCATTACTGCTTCTTATCGGATTACTCGGCCCTCTGCAAGATCTTCCATTAGGTATACTTTAAGTATCCTTGACTTGAGTCGCTTTTAATGTCGATCCATTTTGAAAGATGGTATAAGAAGATTAGTTTCTTTCTTCAATTTGGATGATTAATTGGCTTAATTTAGCGTTTTCAATATGATTCACTTTTTTATAATTAATTGAATCATGAATTTCTATAAAAAGATGTATAAGAAGATTAGTTTCTACTTTCTTGATAAAAAATGCAAGAGAAGAAGTCAATCAAAATGGATCTACTTGCTTGCTCCATTTGTTTGTTATGCAAAAGCAACAATTATTTTCCACCAAACTAAAACATAAGAAGCAACAAAATTCATTACAATTGAGCAATTCCAAACCTCAGCATCTTCGAACCAAAAAACAAAAAAGGACAACATTCTGTCCTTAACTTGCAAATACATATTACATTCCAACTTCCTCAATAATATGTAATAATGAAGTCAAAGAGGAGACACGTCCTCTCTAGTTAGGCTTGCTCAATTATTTAAGCCTCTTGCACGTCATGTCAACGCCTATGACTACATGGACATTGATCCATTTCTACGGAAATACATTTTGCATATAAAGGCTTAGGCGCCCTTTGTACGTGGAAATCATGTATTTAATTTTTTTTTATTTTTAAAATTATTTTTTTTACTTTATTATTTTATTTAAAATAATTTAATAAATAAATATATTAATATAAATATTATAAAATTTATAATTTTATTTTGATAATATAAATATGAAATTTTAGGTAAAATTATATCATTTCGAAATCAAAATATTAAAAATGAGTACGAAACAATGAAAATAAATATAATCAAAAAATTAAAATTAAAATTGATGAGATAGAAAGATAAAATGAAATTTAAGGAGAAAAGATGATGTAGATGATAGAGAAATAAATAATTATGTGAATGAGTGAGAAATTTTAAAAGTATAAAAAGAATATTATATGGATGTGAGAGAATGATGATGTGTAGAAAGATTTTATACCATGGAAATGATTTTGAAGAGAAAGAAAGATATAAATAACCTTAATTGGAGACAGTAAAAGTACAATCAAACTTAAATAGTTCAGATTTCATAGTCCACTCTTGCTAACTAACCGTTTACAGAAAAACTCAAATTTTGTATATAACCACATATACATAACTTGTACCGTGGGCTGGGCTGGGAAGAGGAGGCAGGCCTAACTGACCCGTCGGTGATACCAGAAAACTTGGCCCCATTCCATACGGTGAAGAAGCACAACCGAATGCAAGTGGGGAAAGCGGCAACGCGGGAAAGGAAGGGACACGGGCGGAGGCAGATGGCAACGGTCTTATTGCTGTGGGATGCGCCTCCGTGGATAGTTGTCCTATGCCATTTCCCTGGTGTCAATGTGAGGATGAATTATAGGGACTAATTAAGCGGAGAAAATCCTAGATCGAAGAATCCTGCCTAAAATTGTTTTATTGGATCAAAGACACTGGCAAGGAGTTGGAGCACTTTACAAAACGCATATACGCAGAGATTGGCGATTCCGTAGCAATCTGCACAGACGGCAAAGGCGGTAGCACCTGTGTCGGAATGAGCTGGGTAAGTGGAGGGCGGCTACTAATCTGGGCTATCAGGGTGGGCGGATCTTCTGAAGACGAGAATTCGATCCTCTCGTTTGCGGTGGTTGGTGAAGGGTGTGTCCCTTCACATGTTGTGAGGTCCACATGAAAAAAAATAAAAATCCAAGAAACTTCACTCACATATTTGGACTACGAGGGAGAATTGCCGGCCAACCCTCTTTCACCGATTTATAAAAAAAGAATTCATTCTCCTTCATCCAATCATCCAATCTTCAAGTCTCTTTTGAGAGTGTAGAGAGAAATGAGTGATTAGGAAAAGAAACGTTTTCTTTTCTAATCGTGTTTCCGGAAAGTTTTCGGAAGAGTGTGTAATATTTAGGAATATTTCCTAAATATTCAGGGGAATCTCAAAATAGTTGAGGGGTAGTCGGAGTGTTGGGTCAATACTATTTACCGCCTATTTTGGGTAATTTCTATTCTAGATATTTATCTATGGTAGATTTTCTTTGTATACCTACTATTCGTAATAGTGGAAGTTTCTCTGGTGGGACCCGTGGACTAGCCCGGTTTTGGGTGAACCACGTTAAATTTTGGTGTTGTAATAGTCAGGAAAAAGGTATGATGTAGCAAATAGAAGGGAGTGTAGCGGTAAAGTCTAGACAGGGAATAACGAGGGATACGGGAACGAAAGAACGTAAAAGGAAACGAGAAATAGAAAAGTAAAGAAAAAGATAAAAGATGGGTCAAAAAACAAAGGAATGAGGGGTTAAAATATGAATTAGAAAAGTTAGGATGTCTATAAAGAGGGATGAGGAGGCCCAAAAACGAGTTAATTATCATTAGGATACGAAATTTCGAAAATTGCCTCGAAGAAGGAAAATTATCGCGGAAATTTGGTAGTGCAAAATTGTCGCGGATTTTTACGTGTGGAACATTATCGCGGATTTTCGGCCTGGCAAGTATTGTCGCAGAAATAAGACTGAACAAAATTGTCGCGGAAATTTACGAAGTGTAAAATTGTCGCGAATTTCCATGTATAGCATAAATTATCGCGGATTTGTGCAGAGTATGAAATTATCGCGGATTTCGGTCCCTATGTAGGATTGTCGCGGATTTCAAGGCATAAGTGAATTATCGCGGAAATACCAAGTTCGAGTGTTTTCGTTTCGGCCCAAAGTCGGATCGTGGAAGGAAAAGGACACGTAGGGTCTACGGTAATCACGTAGCTAACAATAAGATAATAACGTCGGAATTCGAATAACTAAGACCTGTTACGAAATGCAGGGAAGCACGGAAAGATTATAACAAGCTAAAGCGAACGGTAAGCAGAGTAAACACAATATAGTAATGGAAGGTTCAGACTTAGGGAATGAGATTGGGTTAATAAAGAAGAAAGGAAAGACACGAATGAACGAGATAAATGTTAATAAGACTCGGGGTGAGGAAGGATGGACCGTCCGACCGANATCAATACCTCATCAAAAAACTCATCTGATGTAGTCATCTCCACTTGATTAGTTTCATTTGAGTTCTCTATTTCTTTCTTTTTGTTCTTTCAATATTTTCCTTGTTTCTTTTTCTACAATCTTTCTTTAAATGTCCAAATCACCACAATGCCAAAAACTCTTTTTTTCATCATTCCAGTTTGATTTGGAATGTCCTCGTGACTCACTCTTACCATGAGGCTTACATCCCCTTTCAAAGGATCTCCATCTAGTCATATAAGCATCTGATTCATCATCTTTCGAACTTCTGAAAGTTGCCTTTCCTTAAAGTTCATCGGCAATTAGTGCACCACTAACCGAATCAAAGGTATAGAGTCCTTCATATTCAACTTATAGCGGTGACCAAATTTGCATATGTAGTAGGCAAAGAACAAAGCAATAACACCACTTTGTCTTCATCTTCCATCTTTTTATCAGCGCTTTCAAGTTGGCAAACAAGGTTTAACTCGAGAAAATTGCATAATTAACCCTCCAACTTACGAGTTGTGTAAATGACATGCCCTCCAACTTATGAAATTGCAAAAATGACACATAAAGTTATAAATACCGTTTGTTTTTTACCTTTGGCATTCTAGCACCGATTTTCTGTAAGTTGAAAACTCCTCACATTGTACGAAAATAAGATCCATTTGAAAAATTATACAAGATTTATTCTTGATGTTCAAGAATTTTGCATAAAATATTAAAAATTTACAAGTGCATTAAAATGACAATGATAAATGATATTAGAAACTTGGAGTGTCTTATGTGCATTTAATTAAATTTTGAGAGATACAAATACATATTTTTGCTCAAAAAGTGTCATATTTGTAATTTCGTAACTTGAAAGACATGTCATTTACATAGTCTGTAAATTGTGGGGGCAGTGGGCAAACATCACCCATTGTTAAACTCATTCAAATGATCCGAAATCTTTGAATCATCCCTCATCCTCAAAGAGTACAATCTACTCTTTATAAGAATCCTATTAGTAAGAGATTTCACTTGATAAATAGACTCCAACTTTGTCTATATTGCTTTAGTGGTTGATTCTGAAGCAATATTAAACCGAACCTCATCGGACAAAGATAGTCTAAGTTTTGACATTGCTTTGAGATCCAAATTCTCCCATTCACCATCCTTCATTGTGATAGGCTTATTTTCTTTTCCCTTCATAATTTTGTGACACCATTTTGAATCAAAATATCCATAATCTTCATATTCCACAACTCAAAATTCTTTTCGCCATCAAACTTCTACGCATCAAACTTGAAGCTAGCCATTTACCGAACAATATAAGCACTCCCAAAGCTCTGATACCAATTGTCGGAAATATGTTCCAAATACACACGGAATTAATCGACAAAATCTTGTGCAAATAGATATCTGAAAAAAAAACACAAGTTGGAACAACTTGTCAAGAATCACAATAACAATAAAACTAATAATTAACGTAGATAACCCGAACCGAGAAAAAATCACGGGAAAGAACAATCAACTATTACAATGAAGAATACATGGATACAAAATATGCACCCCCCAACACTACTTCACAACCAAAGTAACAATAAATGACACAGTCCAACATTCACAAAAAAACAAATACCAAATGATATAATAAAGAAGAAAACACTCAATCTTGCCCAAGATTGAGAACCCAAGTGAAACCAACTCCAATTTCTCCCCTCCAAACCAAAACCCTTTGTTCTTTTTTGAATGTAAAGTTCAAGAGTTGTAAATCCCGCTTGCTCTAGACCCACTTAACTTTTGGGTACTTTTATTACAAAAAGACCCACAATAACCCACATATTCATCTATATGGGTTTTGGATAAATAATAAATAATTGAAGGGTGGGTCCCTCCACATTTAATGTGGGGCTCACATAAAAGAAAAAAAAAATAAAAGAAAAACATGTGGTCAAATTTGAAGACTGGGATTGGTGGCCAATCCAGCATCTTCCGGGGAGGTTCTTCTTCCCCTGCTCCTATAAAAGGATGGCATTGTTGCCTCCTTTCAATCATGTGTTGTGTCAACACTATTTTACCGCCTATTTTGGGTAATTTCTATTCTAGATATTTATTTATGGTAGATTCTCTTTGTATACCTACTATTTGTAATAGTGGAAGTTTCTCTAGTGGGACCCGTGGACTAGCTCGGTTTTGGGTGAACCACGTTAAATTTTGGTGTCTATTTATTTATCATATTTGCATCGCCAATACCTCGATTTCATAACTTCCGCTGTGCGACCCCAACAAGTGGTATCGGAGCTAGACTCAGTGTTGATATCAATTTATCGTATGCTCTGTGGTTGCCACTAAGTGGACCCTCCACATCAGAAAATAAGTTTGATTATTCTCACTATTCTTAGCTGATATTGGGCCTATGGAGGTTAGAGCGAGCAACATGATTAAATTAAATGGAGCGAATTACTACATGTGGAAGAACAAGATGAAAGATCTTTTGTTCGTGACGAAGATGCATTTATCGGTGTTTGGGGAATCCATACCGGAGGGAAAGGCCGATGCTGACTGGGCTTTTGAGCATNTGGAAAAAGGGGTAGCGCCTAAGTACCCACCCGGGGAAGGGAAGCATATGGCCCGTCGAGTCATCCAACAGCAAACGGTTGGCTTGGGCCGGACATGCACCGAGCATGTTACTCTCGGCAACAGTAAAGTTAAAGTATGATGGGAATTATAAGGGTAAAGGAAGAAGGAAATAAGAAAACGGTTAAATGGAATGTTTCACGTGTGCGTGTACGGTGTAATTAAGAAATGAAAAGATAATATGTAGTGTGTGTGAAGTTTCTTTTAATAGATTGTAACCGCTTTACAGATTTTGTAGGTGACGCGGACGACGTATGAGAGGGGCATGGGAAGGAGGTCGTCGATTGTCCGGTGATAGAGTCCGGTCCTTTGGAGAACACTCTAAATTATGATGTCGAACTTTGATGTTTTCGAACTACGTTTTAAGTTTACATTCAAATGTTTTCATTTTATTTAACACGTTTTAACAAAACAGCTAGGCCCAAATTAGGGTCGTTACATGTGTCTATTTATTTATCATATTTGCATCGACAATACCTCGATTTCATAACTTCCGCTGTGCAACCCCAACAAGTGGTATCGGAGCTAGACTCGTGTTGATATCAGCTTATCGTATGCTCTGTGGTTGCCACTAAGTGGACCCTCCACATCAGAAAATAAGTTTGATTATTCTCATTATTCTTAGCTGATATTGAGTCTATGGAGATTAGAGCGAACAACATGATTAAATTAAATGGAGCGAATTACTACATGTGGAAGAACAAGATGAAAGATCTTTTGTTCGTGACGAAGATGCATTTATCGGTGTTTGGGGAATCCATACCGGAGGGAAAGGCCGATGCTGACTGGGCTTTTGAGCATCAACAAGTATGTAGTTTTATCCGACAGTATGTCGAAGAAAATGTGTACAATCACATTTGTGACGAAGTCCAAGCAAAAAGTCTCTGGAAGAAACTTGAGGAATTATATGCCTCAAAGAGAGGCTACAACAAATTGTTCTATTTGAACAATTTGGTTCTTACAAAGTACCATGATGGTACTTTGATCGCTGATCACTTGAATAGTATTCAAGGGATATTGACTCAACTCTCAACAATGGGTATAAAACTTGACGATGAATTAAACGCACTGTTTATTCTGAGATCCTTACCGGAATCATGGGAGCCGTTGAAGGTATCACTTACTAGTTCTGGTAATATTACTGTTGAACTAGTTAAAAGTGAAATTCTGAACGAAGAAATGAGACGACGGACTCAAGAGACCTCACCGTCGCAGTCAGAGATTATGATTGCTGATTTTAGGGGAAGGAATACTAAACAGATCTCTAGACCTGCGAAGCATGACAAGAGCCGTGGAAAGTCAAACAAATACGCCAATGTTGAGTGTCATCATTGCAAGAAGAAAGGCCACATCAAGAGAAATTGCCGACTGCTCAAACAAGAACAAGCGGCAAAGGGAAAAGGATGTGATAGCAGTGATGATGATCAAACCAATGTAGTCAGGGAATTCAACATCGTATGTGACGATGATGTTGTGAATTCCACATCTCAATAGACAAGCTGGATTATTGATAGTGGAGCTACTGTTCATGTGACGTCTCGTCGGGAATGCTTCTCATCCTACACACCTGGAGATTTTGGTGTGGTTAGGATGGGAAATGAAAACCTCTCTAAAGTTGTTGGCAAAGGAGATGTTTGTCTCGAGATGGAGAACGGTAACAGACTGATATTGAAGGAGGTTCGGCATGTTCCAGACGTGCGGCTAAACCTTATATCAGTTGACAGACTCGACAATGAAGGTTTCTGTAATACCTTCTATGATGGCCGTTGGAAACTCACCAAGGGTTCGTTGGTGATTGCTCGAGGCAAGCAGTGTTCAAAGTTGTATATGTTGCTAGCGAAGCTTTCCTCTGAACACGTGAATGTTGCTGAGGATGAAAATAAAGTAGAGTTGTGGCACAAACGCCTCGGACATATGGGCCAGAAAGGAATTGGGAGTCTGCTGAAGAAGCAAGTGTTGGCTGGAATGAATCATACAAATCTGAAGAGATGTTCTCACTGCCTCACCGGAAAACAAACAAGAGTAAGTTTTCACAGTAGACCACCTTCAAGAAAGGATGATATATTGGAGTTGATACACTCAGACATATGTGGACCGATGCCGAAATCACTTGGAGGTGCCAGGTATTTCGTGACTTTCATCGATGATCATTCTCGGAAGAATTGGGTCTATCTGTTGAAGACGAAGGATCAAGTCTCTATTGTTTTCAAGCAGTTTGTGAAGTTGGTTGAACGACAAACTGGAAAGAAGGTGAAGTGTATCCGAACTGACAACGGCGGGGAGTATATTGGACCATTTGATGCTTACTGCAAAGAAAATGATATTCGGCATAAGAAGACACCACCGAAGACACCGCAACTAAATGGCTTGGCCGAGAGATTCAACATGACTTTGGAGAAGAGAATACGATGTCTATTATCTCAAGCAAAGTTGCCAGAAATTTTTTGGGGAGAGGCTATTCTGACAGCAGCCTATCTACTGAATCTCTCGCTATGTGTTCCTCTTGGGTATGAAACTCCGGAGAAGGTATGGTCAAAGAAAGAGGTTTCTTACAACCATCTGCGGGTTTTCGGGTGTAAGGCTTATGTTCACGTTTCGAGGGACGCACGATCGAAGCTTGATGCCAAGACTCGCCAGTGTGTTTTTATCGGATATGGCCAAGATGATCTTGGTTTCAGATTTTATGATCCAGCCACTAAGAAGCTTATCAGAAGTCGTGATGCCAAGTTCGTTGAAGACGAAACCATTGCGGATATTGGAACGGTTAGCAAAGATGTTGCTAAACCGGATGGTGATTCAACAAACTTGAGGGTTATGCCTCCAACAACGGTGCCATGACATGTTGGAGATGATGGATTTCATCCACCTGACGACGAGGATGAATCAGACGTTCCTGAAGATGTTCCACCTGATGATGCTGATGAGGGTGATGAAGAATTACCAGTCCCTGTTGGTTCTCCTGTTCGGACTACGAGATCCGGTAGAGTTACCCAACACTCTACGAGATATTCACCAGGTCAATATGTGTTATTGACTGACGGGGGAGAACCGGAATCCTACGAGGAAGCCATGAATGATGAAATCAAGCAGAAGTGGATTGAGGCCATGCAAGACGAGATGAAGTCCTTGCATGAGAATACGACTTTCGAGCTGGTAAAGTTGCCAAAGGACAAGAAGGCTTTGAGGAATCGGTGGGTTTTCAGGATTAATCATGATGATCATAATCCGGAACCACGGTTTAAAGCAAGGCTTGTCATGAAGGGATTCAGTCAAAGGAAAGGGATTGACTTTGACGAGATATTCTCACCCGTTGTGAAGATGACATCCATTAGGACTGTGCTGGGGTTAGCAGCATCACTCAACCTGGAGGTTGAACAAATGGATGTGAAGACTACCTTCCTCCACGGAGATTTGGAAGAAGAGATATATATGCATCAACCAAAAGGCTTTGTGAAGAAGAGGAAAGAGGGTTATGTTTGCAAACTAAAGAAAAGTCTATATGGCTTGAAACAGGCACCAAGAGAGTGGTATAAGAAGTTTGAGTCTGTCATGGGGAAGCAAGGCTACATGAAGACTACTTCAGATCACTGTGTATTCACGAAGAAGTTTTCTGAAGATGATATTATCGTACTATTGTTGTACGTGGACGACATGCTGATTGTTGGTCAAAACTGTTCGAGGATTGCTGAGTTAGCAATTGAGTAAGTCTTTTGCGATGAAAGACTTGGGACCAGCAAAGCAGATTCTTGGCATGAAGATCATTAGAGACAGGAATGTCAAGAAGTTATGGTTGTCACAGGAGAAGTACATTGAGAAAGTACTTCAAAGGTTCAACATAGACAAGTCTAAAGCAGTTAGTTGTCCCCTAGCTAATCACTTTAGATTGAGTTCTAGCCCTCCTGCGGATAAGGAGGATGACGAGATGGCTACGGTGCCATATGCTTCTGCAGTTGGAAGATTGATGTACGCCATGACATGTACGCGACCGAACATTGCTCACTCTGTTGGAGTTGTGAGTCGCTTTCTATCGAAACCGACCAAGGAGCATTGGGCTGCAGTGAAGTGGATCCTTAGGTATCTACGTAGAACCTCTAAAATGCGTTTGTGTTTTGGAGAAGGTGATCCAATACTGGTTGGATATACAGACGCTGACATGGCAATAGATGTTGACTCGAGGAAGTCTACATCTGGATACCTGATTACGTTTTCAGGGGGAGTTGTTGCATGGCAATCAAAACTCCAGAAGTGTGTTGCTCTTTCGACAACGGAGGCCGAGTTTATTGTAGTAACTGAAGCTTGCAAAGAGTTACTGTGGTTGAAGAAGTTCTTGAAAGAACTCGGTATTGATTAGTAGAATTATCAGCTATTCTGTGATAGTCAAAGTGCGATTCATCTAGTGAAGAATGCTTCGTTTCACTCGAGGTCCAAGCATATTGATGTTCGATATCGTTGGATTCACGAGGTGTTGGAGAAGAAGTTGTTACGGCTAGAGAAAATTCATACAGAGGAAAATGGATCAGATATGATGACAAAAGTTTTGTCAAGATCAAACTTTGAGTATTGCCGAGTTGCAGCTGGACTGATGGATTCCTCCATGTGTCGGAAGGGGGAGAATTGATGACTTTCCTCCACATTTCAGCCACCTTATTTGACTAATATGTGGGGGTGGGTGGCCAACCCCATGAGTGTCTCCCAGGGGAGGCTTTTCCTCTCCAATCTCCTATAAAAGGAGGACTTCATTCTTCTTCAAAATCATCCCATCATCTCATCATCAAGTCTCTTTTGAGAGTGTAGAGAGAAAAGAGTGATTAGGAAAAGAAACGTTTTCTTTTCTAATCGTGTTTCCGGAAAGTTTTCGGAAGAGTGTGTAATATTTAGGAATATTTCCTAAATATTCGGGAGAGTCTCAAAATAGTTGAGGGGTAGTCGGAGTGTTGTGCCAACACTATTTTACCGCCTATTTTGGGTAATTTCTATTCTAGATATTTATCTAGAATAGATTCTCTTTGTATACCTACTATTCGTAATAGTAGAAGTTTCTCTGGTGGGACCCGTGGACTAGCCCGATATTGGGTGAATCACGTTAAATTTTGGTGTTTATTTATTTATTATATTTGCATCGCCAATACCTCGATTTCATAACTTCCGCTATACGACCCCAACACTTTTTTGAATGTAAAGTTCAAGAGTTGTAAATCCCGCTTGCTCTAGACCCACTTAACTTTTGGGTACTTTTATTACAAAAAGACCCACAATAACCCACGGATTCATCTATGTGGGTTTTGGATAAATAATATGCTTATTTTTCCTTCAAACTTGGTGATATTGGATCAATATCACAGTAGTGAGGTTGAGAGCTATACCGCACCGATTCGTTAGACCGACTCGATATGACACGATTCGACTCATCAAGATTGCAAGTGTCAGATTTTTTTATTCGATTCGAATTTTTATTATAAAATAACATTAATAAAACAATATATATAAATAAATGTTTGAATTTGTTGAGTGGTGCATAAACTTAAAGTATAATATTGCAAATATTTATAGATTATTCCATAAGAAAATTTAACTTCATAAAGAATTAGAATCGTTCGTCGATTCTACTACCTCCCCAAAATCAACCACTTTACGGTTCATCATCGCTTGAACGAATAATCCCACAAGTAGATTGACTACATACAAAGTTGTGAAAATATATAAGCCACTTCTTCGACGAAGAACAAATCGAAATAATGAATGAATCAAAATGACGTTGTTTTGTATTAGGTGTTAAGTATCAGAGCGAATCGAATAATCCGATTCGATCCGACACATGTGCGTATGGAAAATTAGAAAGTCAGTGTCACATAGGTTGAGAGTTTATTATTAGTGTCACGTGAGTGTTGGGTGCGAAATTGTACCCATTAGGTCTTTTGGATTTTCATTGATTCTCACTCTTGCATTGATTTTATATATTCAGAAGATTTTCACGGATTAACAGTTAACACTTACTCGAAAATTTTGATTTGCAAATTTTGTAAAAAAATATGTATTTAGCAATATTTGAAAGACTAAGAAAATATCCTTAATTGTATTTAGCAATATTCCCAACTCAGACATTATCAAAATGAAAATACGCTTACAAAGATATAACCATTGATCTTATACAACAATATTAATAAATGACATTAATCACATAGTTTCATTTGCTTAAGACAGTAAGAAATATTAATACCAATTCAAGTATCACCCTTTCCACCCAGACTTTGAATGACAATTTGCTTCACATTCTCCAAATATTTCTGCATATATTCAATTATTTCATGAGGATCCCTAACCAATTGTTCATTGGCTGCCATTGTAATAATCAGTTTCTTGTCATAACTATGGTAATGCATGATAAGTCCCTGCAATATTAACATTAAATATTGAAAATTAAAATCATTTTTTTATGAATTAGTTAGGAAATGAGAACTTTGTAACTTACCAAGGGAAATCCACGAGCCGTTGGAGCAATATAGCTAACAGGATGACCAAATAGAATTATCTCCTCCGACGGTCCGACGACGTTTGAAACACCCACAGACACAGAGCTGAATAATCCACGTGTCACTCTTGCCGCTGCCTATTTTTTATAAATATTTACGAAAATTATCTCAATACTACAATTTATCTCAAAACCGATACAGACAATATAACTCGATATGACTTCATTGCATAAAGTATGATACTATTCAACTTGGTTCTTATGGTTTACCCAACAATAAACACACATTTACTAGAGTTGTTATCTTTAACCCTAATCAATAAAATGTTATCCATAAATCTTAAACCCTAAACTTTAATATTTACAGTAGAGTCACGGATTAATAAAAATGAATAAAGTTGTAAAATAGTTACCTCAGCTCCAAATAATGTCATGACGAGCCTCATTATAAAGTTTTGGACTTTAGGGTTAAGTGACATCTTTCTTTTGTTCATTGTAGCTTTAACATCACGTATGTAATCCAATGGATCTTCAAATTTCTTTAATGGGATCGTATAACTACCAACAATGTTTCCCCATTTTTCGTGGTCGAGTTCCGTTCCATTCTCAATCACGTCGGATAATCCCTGTTTATAACAATATATAACACTTATGTCACACTCTAAATATTCCATGTCACTTATAACACAAATAATAAAAATAAAGGGTGGTATTATAATGTCCACTTTCTAATATTATCGATATGTTGTCATAATATTAAATTTATATAAGTCATTTTTCAATATTAAATTTAAATTTAAATTTAATACACTCGACTCACCTCAACCGTCATTGAGTCTCTTAGGTTAACCGCAACAATGAATCTGATACGACGGTTTTTAAGGAAATTGTTGGAGATTTTGTTTTCTTCACCGCAACTTTCTGCCAAAATAATTTGATTGAAAGTTCAAACAAATTAGTATTATCTAATAAAAATTACAAAACTTTTACCAAATTTGGCCATAATAATAATAAAAGAAAGCAGGGAAAAAAATTAAATTATTTATGGGGACCATTACTAAATGAATTACTGGGGCCAGGCTCATTGTAATAATGTAATTCAATGTAAAGACATGGGAGCCGCACACAGACTAATTATCTGAAAAATAAAGAAAAATATAATTTATTTAAAAAACTCAGATCCACAATTTTGAATATTTTATTGGAGATTCATATTTAATATTTTTTAATATAGGTCGAATTTAAGTAGAGCAGAATAAGTTGGTGAGTTAGATGTAGAAGTAAGCCACCAACATTACAACCATAAATTAAATAATATTATAATCGATAATTAATTTCTTAAAAATATAAATCTATTTATTTTAAACCAAATAATGTTTACCGTATTGTTTCTTGAGGTACTCACAAATAGCAAATTCTGCTGCTCCCAATAAAACGTCATTAATAGTCTGCAATTAATAAAAAAATACGTTAATTTGAATTTAATAATTAAATTTGCATAATCAAATAAAGCTAAAGAACTTACAGAATTCATGGCTTTCCTTATTAGCTTTAGATCGTCGAGACTTACGATCCGATGTATGTATCGATTCCGAGATTGATCAAGAAGGTTTGGTTGTCTAAGTGGATTATTAGTATCCTTCATAAAAATTATGGTTGCAAGATCTTTAAGACTTTCAATCACTGTATAGTAACTCACTAACATCAAACTCCATAGCCATAACCATAACCTTGAAACTAATCTTTTAGGTTTTGACACTTCCCTTTTCTTTGTTTGAAGAACGGGTAAGGATTCCGGGTCGGATACTTTCTTAGAACAAGCTAAGAAAAGAGATGTCATTGAAACTCCATCTCCCATTGAATGATGTATTCTGAATACAGCCACTGAGTTTGCATCTGAAAGTTTGAGATTAAATATATATGCTTCCCAAAGTGGTTTGTTGAAGTCGATCGGCTTTGTCGAAAGATCTGCAGTGAAATCCTCGATAAATTTATCCGGATTTTCCACGTTTGGATCGATGTCTGGAACGAAGACATGATTGTCTATGTTAACTTTAGTTCGTTTCCATGCAAATTTGTATCTTTTCTTGCTCTTGATATCCTTTACAGTAACAAAAGAAACCATAAATAATTGAATTCAGGGTTCAAATCTGATTAATATTGACTTACAAGAAGACTTGAGAAACGAGGATGTTTGACGATTGTTTCTTCCATGGATTTCTTAAAATGAGCAACGTCGAGAGGTGTTGAAAAGCCCATAACGACTAATATGCAGAGATCGAAGCAAGGGACGTGAAGGATTCTGGAGGGTGGACTCACGGGTTCTTCTTCTTGAGCCATAGCTGCGGTTTCTGCAACTGGAAACCCCTTCAGATTTATACTGAGTCTACTTTGAATAAGGTTGAATGATGACGGGGAGGAAGACACTCTTTTTTAATCTTATAATAGAAAATGATTGTTTTAAAATAATCATAATTATTATTTTTTGAACAATTATAAAAAAAATATTCCATTTGTCGACTCTAAATATTAATCATGTTTCCCAATATTTAACTATTAGAGTTTTATAATATTCATCCCACATTAGAATAATTAGTATTAATTTCTTAGTCTTATATTTGATCATTTAGCAGTTTTGAAAAATCCTAAATGATATGAGTCAATTTAATGAATATAAGAGTAATTGGTTTTGTCTAGTTTTTATATTATGATTTCTTAATACTGTATTTGTATCCGAATATAGAAAAATGAATTTTTGTACATGAATCAAGAGTGCATCCAGTGGGCGGCGCAGCCATGTAGGCCAGGAAAGTTCTACCGGACCGATAGAATTAAATGAATCTTGCCAACCAATACCTACCTCTTGGAAATGGTATAATACATACTAGACGTATAAATAGACCCATTCGCTAATTTTAATGCGATAAGATGTAGTTGAACTGACTCTCTTGGAAGTTTCATTGTTCGGTCAACCATATGCCATGTTGTCATATTGGTAAATATATGGATAGAATTCTTATTTTTTTATACCTTTCGTTATACTTTAAGGTGAGATTACAAGTTTTTCATGTTAGATAATTATTCTTTTTTTAAATATTTTTTAAAAAAATCAAATTTTATACCGTTCGATATACCAACCGTATCGATCATACCAATTCATATTACAACAAAAACCCGGATCAATGTGAAGCATTGATGATACGAGCACGAAAATAAAACAATACTCAAAATGATATGCTCTAGTTTAACTGAAAATATGTTAACAAACATGTCATAGCTTACTTTTTTTCTCAAACTCAATATGAGTCATTCCAATTTATAATATCATTATTTGAAAAGTTATTTAATAGTGCTTGATAATGGTTCAATGATGATTTGATAATGCTTCCATAACAATTTAAGAATTTCAAATAAAAATATATCGCCATTTATATACTATATAGGATTTATCTATATATAGTGGAACAATATAGTAATTGGTATCGCCATTTGCTCATTCATGCGGTAGGTGGAAGCCAGAGTACTTGTGTTATTACTCACTGTCAGAAAATGTTTCTTATTGGTGAAATTGAAATAATTTAATATTATAAAATTAATTTCTCATTTAATGTATCCACATGTATATTATGTATATCATAATCGATAATACAATTACTATAAAAATAACCACATCTTATTCAACTACCCATAAAAATGGTTTTAACTCTGCAAATTATATGGGTTTAATGACATTTTCAAACTTATAAACTCTGATATAAAAGCTTTCTACATGGTAAAAAGTTGTGATTCTTATACTATAGGTACCGTGAATACGTGAACTTATCCAATATAATGTCTAGCCATAGAGGACACTTTCATCATTTCGTATGTTGTGAGCAGTTTGACCTCCCGACCCAATCCTTTCAGGTTGGGTCTGATCAAATTTTGGGTTGGACAAAGCCTCGGACTTGGCCAATTCTTAGTAACCTATCTATGGGTTCCCATCACTTGCCCTAGAATAGTTATGGCCGAAGACCAACCAATAAAACCCATGACCTTCATGTACTCCTTATAAGGAGTTGCTATAAACGATGATTATTCCATTATTTAGGCTATTTTTGTACAATTTATATTTATATTTTTTCATTCTACAAAATAGAAATTAATGATATTACATAACACATCTTATTTTTCATTTTACTTTTGTATAAGTAAAATTTCAACTTCACAATTTTATAACTACAAATAAAAAACAACAAAAATCTTATTTTAAATTTCAACTTATACTTCTAGTATTTGAAATGACTATAATGTTTTTATTTATCTTTTTATACAACTTTTGACTTATAAGATGAGACTCTACGCAAATATGACATAATCGATTTTGCAGAGTTGAGTCATCATCACAATGATAATCTTGTATAATATAATACTTTGTGACAATAAGATTAGGAATGAATTATTATTATTTGATTTTCGAATAATAATTTATTATTGAAAGAAAAATAATAATATGAAAGTAATTTGATTAATACATAAATTATCATTCTATTTCTACAATATAATATTATTTATTTTTATACATTATTTATTCATTCTAAAAATTTACAAAACACTTCATAATTTATATTTATATTTCTATTTATACATAAATTATTTTCTAGAATTCTTACATAAACACCATTAGAGTGAATCATTATCATCTTGCATCAAAGGAGACCTAACTAGGCCCTATATATAAATAAATTATATTTATATATAAGTTGAGTCCATCCTCGTACCGACTTAAGCGTTCTCATGACATCCCAAATATTTATATTTTGACTCTCTAATTAATTTGTTTTAGATATGTGGAATAAATATATATACTAAGAGTATATTTAAAGTATTCATTTAAAATAATATGAATGCTTGAGAATATTCATCCCCCAATTAATGGTATAATAATTGAAGAGATAAGAAGAACATAAAAGTCTTGTTCCTTGTTCAAGGATTCACACTTCTCTTTCTATCAATACCAAGTGACTAATCTAGTTTTGTACCATGTAATGATGAAGAAATAATTATAATAACAAATTAAAATGGTCTAAATGTATAGATTTAAATATATTGAAGAAATAATTATAATAACATTTGCTTTTAAACCGCGGTTAAACCGGTTCGTCGGTAAACCATGTATTTCACGGTCCGGTTCAAATGAAACCGCTCTAATTTTATATTTTTTTATTTTTGAACCGATACGATAATTTTATGTTATTTTATTATGTTTTTTCAATATTTTTCTTTACTTCAATATTAATTATTTACGGATATTCATAATATATAAAATAATTTCAATTATTTCTTATAGAATTCGTATGCCTTTGTTTCATCGTCATATATTGATAAAATTTTATCTTATATTTTCTTTATAAAGTAACGTAATAATGTTTTTTATCTTATGAAAATTATAATAAAATTAAATATTTTGAAAGTTTTTACGGTTCAAACTACGGTTTGAACCGGTTCAAACCACGATTTAAACCAACTCTTAGTGAACCAAACATTTTTCGGTTCGATAAAATGACCGGTTTAAAAATATAAACTCAAACCTATGTTTTGCAACAAAGTCCTTACCCGTTGTTATATCAAACCCATGTTGATATGTAATTAATGTTTTCATACTGCTCATAAATTCCGTACCGAAACAAGCAGGTATGATCGTAATATTAAAAATAATTTAATTATATTTTTATGGTCGAACTCGAAAAATCAAGAATCCGTAAACCCGGTAACGGACGATACCGAAAAAATTAACGACACTACTCGGTATTTGACGAACTGACCGGTATGAAAACATAGATTTTATCTATTAAGTGAAACCGAATACAATCGCAATGTTGTTAAGAATATATATCTCACAATTGATATAAAATTGTAAATGTTCCAATGTAATATTATAAGTAATCGTAAACTTAATCTTTCAATATGATTTATTTGTTTTAGATTAGGTTACTTGAACTTGGTACTCAAGGTGGTTTCCGGTTTATCCATCCTATTTTACACAAAAAGTTTTGTTGTAAAGTGTATCGGACTTAATCGACAAAAATAAATTGATATCTATAACATTTTTAAAATTTGAGAGACCGTGAGTTAATTTGATAGTTTTTGTGATGAATGATTACTTTGTTAAGTCAAATTGAAGAATCATTATCAATCATTTATTTAAAGATAATGAGAGAGCAAAACCAGCCCCCCCCAAGGGAATCAAATGACTGATGTTTAAAGGTAAAAATACAGTCAAAATACTCAAATTGTATTTTTTAAAAATAAATTATTATTTGCGTAAATAATAATTTTATATATACCGGGGAGCTTGCGGGTCACAAGAAGAGTTCGCTGAGTCCGCCGCCTTTGAGTGGACATTTGTGCCATCAGGTGGGTTGAGTATTGGGCCGGGCCTAGTTGTGTTTAAGTGCTTAGAGACCCAGTAAGTATTTAAATATCTCTTCAATGTTATTTCACTCATTGTTAAATTCTATAAACCTTAGGCGTCAATTGCTTAATTAAATAAATATTTTGGGACTAAAATTGCAAGTTTTTTGAATTTTCATTGATCTAAATTGTCATAGTTATAGAAAATTAAATCATGGTAATAAACTAATGTTAGAAACTGCCAATTTCAATGTTTATGCTTGATGATAATTAGGGTTTAGAATTTTCTGATGTTCTTTGACTTCTTTCTGTCTTGAAAATTCCATTTCTAATTTTATGCTATCATAAGTATTAGTATTAGTAAGTGATATTCTTATTAAAATGATCGCATCATCTAAATGGATTTTCACAAATACTTATTGTAAACTTCAAGATTTAATGGAATGAGAGAGTCATTATATCACATAGTTTATAAGAGAAATGAATCATACTAATAATGTATATTTTAAATATATTATTCATAATATTACTTATATTATAAACTAGAACAAATCTTATTTTATATTTGATTGGGGACATTTAACTTTAATACTTAGTACTTGACTATGTACCTTAGTTAAATAATAAATCAATATAGTACTCGTCATTGAATTTAGCTCCAATAACAAATGTCAACATTTAACACCACAACGAAATAACAAAAGAAGAGCCAAAGAAGGAAATTTAACAAAATGATTATGAAACATTGATAATGTTTGCTTATTTGTGTGTTTAGGAATATCATTTTAATGTAGCAAAAACAACAAGCCCATCACCCCCACCTAATTTTAAGCCTATTCATTGATTTTCACTTTTCATCTTCTCACCAAACTCACACTCCAATAATAATAATAATATCCATAAGTCAAATTCAATATCAACTTTATCTATGCATTTTTAAAAAAAATGATGGGTTACCTTATATATGTCATCCAATACAAATACTTTATAAAAATGTGATCGGCTAATTTGGTTGAATAATGAACGAGAAAAATTGTAATAATTTTTTAGGGCATAAGCGTTCATGGAACGCAGAAAACCTATGTGACTTGCTTAAGCGTTCGTTGAATGCGGAAGTTCAAAAATTAAGTGTAGGCCAATAAGTTCCACGTTCAACGGACACTTAAGCAAATCATGTCGGCTTTCCGCGTTCGACGAACCCTAATAGTTTAATATAAATATGGTGTAAGTTTGTTCATCTATCCCACCCTTAAGAACTCCTACAACGTTATTCGTAAACCGGAAAAGTTCCAAAATTCAAGTATATTTTTTTGTTTTCTAGGTAATTGTATTCGATTTTTAAATTGAATATTAATTTTCGCATTTATTTAATTTTATACATTTTTGAATATTTATTAATTTTATTAATTTTGGAAATTATAGAATCTACAAAGGGTGCACGGTAGAAGTGGACACAGTGCGAACAGAGGCAGATTTGATTGAGTTAGAAGATATGAGATTCGACGCCATACTAGGAATGAATTGGTTATCTAAGTACGATGCGCAAGTAAGATGCCGGGAACGTACGATCACGTTTAGTACGCCCCGAGAGGGGAGACAGGACATGGTCGGAGAATCAATTACGAGTGAGGAGGAGGAATATATGGACCGATCGAACTGGCTAGCATTTGTCACGACGGAGAAGGAAGGGACACCATTGGAGTCCGTTCCAATAGTTTGTGAATACAACGATGTATTTCCCGACGAGCTGCCGGGGCAACCGCCTCAGAGAGAACTAGAAATGGGAATAGAACTACTCCCTGGAACGCAACCGATTTCTAAGGCCCCATACCGAATGGCACCCCGAGAAATGCAAGAACTGAAACAACAGATTGAGTCACTATTGGAAAAGAGATTTCTAAGGCCAAGCAATTCCCCTTGGGGAGCACCGGTATTGTTTGTTAGAAAGAAAAGCGGCGAGTTAAGATTGTCCTACGACTACAGAGAATTAAACAAGGTCACGATAAAGAATAAGTACCCGTTGCCTAGGATCGACGACTTGTTTGACCAGTTACAATGTGCCAATGTATTCTCAAAATTAGACCTGAGGTCAGGGTACCATCAAGTTCGAGTAAGAGAAGGAGACATACCGAAGACAGCCATTCGAACGAGGTACGGCCATTACGAATGCACGGTGGTACCGTTTGGATTAACTAATGCCCCATCAATTTTCATGGATTTGATGAATCGGGTGTTTCGTCAATACCTAGACAAGTTTGTGGTGGTGTTCATTGACGACATCCTAGTTTACTCTCGCAACCAGGAAGAACACGAGTAACATTTGAGAATAGTGTTACAGACTCTCAGACAAGAGAAGTTATATGCCAAATACAGCAAGTGTGAATTCTGGATGGACAGCATAGCTTTCCTAGGCCACGTCATATCAGCAGGGGGGGTGACAGTAGACCCAACAAAGATAGAAACAGTTACGAATTGGCCAAGGCCGACAAATGCTCGGGAGGTAAGGAGTTTCTTAGGTTTAGCCGGGTACTACCGGAAATTCATCGAAGGGTTCGCAAGGATTGCTAAACCGTTGACAAATTTGACCCGAAAGGAAACGAGGTATACGTGGGATGAGAAATGCGAAGAAAGTTTTGAATGTCTCAAGGCGAAACTGACATCTGCTCCAATACTNAATTGCATTAAAACACATGTATCTACACCATCGATGGTGTTTACATCACTTTTGCTCCAACTTTTACACCACATTCAAGAGCACTAAACTGAAAAAATTGCTTACAGTGCGGTTTCCGATCCAAATTTTACAAATATGAGTCCGGCATGGTGGAAATTATGAGCATCAGTCCAAATGCATGTCATTGGCTAGAGTGGAAAGATATTACGAAGTGAACACTGACTCATCATGGCAGGAAAACGTACAGAACACTTATCACGATCGAGGTAAGACTATAAATGGTGTCCTAACGTTTGCACGTCGATTAACTATTACCACTATAGCTATGACGACCTTTTATCAGGTCAACAAGTCTTTTCGAAAGAGACAACTAGAGATCCAAAGCATGACTTGCAACACCCAATTGTAAACTTAAGCGGCTCCAAAATTCTATAGGCATTCCAAAAGAAATGCATAGTTCCATACATTTAAGATGCGATATGCTAATCGCCAAGTCACAGAAGTAGTGGTGGACACGGGCCGTAGCCATGAGACTTGCATTCATAAGGTTTGCTCGCGTGCAATCAGCTTAAGGAGACGCTAAACCTCATTCACTATGACTAGAGTACGACTTAATAAAACCATAATGGGAGTTACGGCATTACCCAACAAGGCAGAAAATGTGCATTCGTCTAACAAAAAATTGGTCTAAAAAATTTATATCTAACATCTCATTATAACAAAAAATATGGGGTTGCTCAGGTGGAGCACTTGTCTCACCACGTGACCCCTTTCCAGTCTTGTCCGAGCACGATATAATGGAGGGGTTCACTGGGGTTCGGGACCAGTGAGTAAGATGGAGTCTCGTATTGAACTAGCCACCGTGGAGAATAAGGATGTAGTGGGTACAGAGTATAAGATTGGGTGGGTATAAGGACATTTCCATTGGGTTCGGGGTGGGTGTATTGTGATGGGTCAGGATACTGGGGCCAAGGGGTAGGGATTAGTGACGATCGAGTAGGCGGCTAGAAACCCATGCTAGGTGAAGTGAAATACAGGGACAGAGCATATCCATAGACTTGTGAAAATGCACGATCGTTTGTCAAATTACGAAACTTTGAAAATCCTAAAAATACTATTTTCTAGAATCACAATATTGTAATATTTAATTTTAACATCTTAGAGTATGATGTATGATTTTCAGTAACAAAACATTATAATTTCATTTTTATTTTGTGTACGTTAAAACCTGGGTAGTGTTGCCCACGACCTCCCAACATACGAGTTATGTAAGGTCATGTTTTTTAAGTTTCGAAATGACAGATAAGATGAACTAGTTGAGTAGATATGTGCAACCATAGCTATTCAAGGCGCATTCCAGTTTCTCCATAATCTGTTGGGTTGTTTATGTATTTCTTCGCTAATGGGTGTTCGCAAAGTTGTCTAACTGTGTCGTCTATATAAAATGGAAAAATAATACTAATAAAACAATATTTAAGTATCCGTAAATGTAATTATTTTACTACATGCGCCACAGTTTATGTAGATCCACCTCTCCATCCTATCTCTTCAGGCACACCCGTGTCATCTTTGAACATGTATTCGAATAAGTGATTCTACATATCGATCCATGTAGTATAGATCGTGCTTCAATCCTAGCCTTCTAATTATTATAATATTGCAAATGCGGCAAGACATTTGCATCCTCCGCCGACCCAGGGATCGATATCTCACCTCAACCTTTCGTGCTACATGATCATGATGATGAGGTTCCACTCGCCCAAAAAAATAAGAGGCCCCTTGTGTAAGACCCCTTGAGGGTGGTAAGATACTTTAGGCGAATGCCGGCATCGACTATAGACGATGAATCACAGTATAATGATTCGTCTTTCATTGCATGATGCATTATCCCTAGCAAAGTCGCAAAGATCATGTTAGAACTAGAAAGTAATGCGTGCTCATTTTTGGGTAATTCATGGATGGATGACCCTCTGGCTAGGTTAAAATTAAATCTGTGAATACTAGGTGAGAGTCATTAGGGCTAGCCTACTCCAAAGCGAGCAATATTATGCAGTGAGAAGGCGGGTCGTTACATTTGATATCGGAGCATGATCCGTGTTATAGTCATTGTGTGGGGCAAACCTCAGCATGGACGCTGAGTACAATAAGAAGGGGTGAATGTAAGACACCTCAAGGGTGCGAGAGGCACCTTAGGCAAATCTCAACATGGGTTATAGACGGGGAACAATCAGAGATAGTATAGTGATTTATCTACCATTGTACTAGCGTTTTCCCACTGGTAGTGTGAGGCTAGAGAAAAAGTAAAGTTGTGAGGACTAAGTGGGAGTCATTAGGACTAGCATAGTCTAAAGTGGATAATATCGTGCAAGTGGGAGGTGGTTCGTTACACCTTGTAACGCCATGCCATGGTTGTTCTTGCGTCTGCTTGCTCCAAATCAGTATCCTTGTATGGTGTCCAATTGAACTGTAAAACATATATAAATGCACATACAGATATTTATTTAAAGGAGAATAGACTATTGTTTTACCTCAAATTGTTAAATGACATCCAACGCATCCCAACAAAATTGAAGTGCATGATTAACCATGTTCGTTTGGTCCAAACAAATTGAAGTGTAATTTTTTGGAAATGTTTACAAATGGATTCATTATACTTGAAATATATGTTGATGATATTAATATAATTAGTATTCGTGAATAGATTTTAGTACAATACAATGCTTAAAAAAGAGATTTAGTTGAATGATTTAGGCCAAAATTTTGTCTTGGATTACAAATTAAATATTTAAATAAAAGATTTTTCGTTTATCAAAAACCTTATACGTCAAATGTGCTCAAACGATTCTATATGGATAACTCGTATTATGTGAACACACCAATGCTTGTTAGATCATTAGATTTAGATAAAAATACATTTAGATCTCGATAAAGTGAAGATATTTTTTTTTGTTCTAAAGTACCATATTTTAATGCCACCAGAGCATTAATGTATCTTGCTAATCATAAAAAACCATATATTGCATTGTCCTACATTAATATACTAGAAGGTATTAAACATATTATTTGATATCTTCAAAGAACATATGATAAGGGATTATATTATCTTAAAGGATCATAGTTAGAAGTAATTGGTTATACAGATGTCAGATATTTGTCTGATTCTCATAATGGTAGATACAAACTAGATATATATTTATAAGTGGTGAAACCATTATTTCTTGGTGATCTACAAAATAAACCATAGCAGCTACTTCATCAAATCATGTTGAACTCTTATTCATGTATGAAACTAATTGTGAATACGTTTGGTTAAAATCTGTAATTAAATGTATCCAAATAAGGTGTGGTTTATCTTCTGAAAAAACTCAACGATAGTATAGGAGGATAATGTTGCGTGTATATTGGAGATGAAAAAGATATATATCAAATGAGATATAACATAGCATATTCACCAAAATTTCCTTCACACATAAGCTTTAAAAGAATGTATAAATAAATATCCAATAAATATTTTCGCATAACAATATAGCAAATTTCTTAACAAAATATCTAACAACTTCAACTTTTCAAAAATTTATCAACAATATTGAAGTATGAAGACTCATATTCAGTGACATTATTAGGGGTTGTATATTTATTTATAATGATGATAATAATACAAATAATATAATTATGCTACATATTTTCAAGAGATAAATAATAATAATAAAGTACAATAAAAAACAGGACAACAAAATAAAATTTTTTGAGATCAACTATAGAAGAACAACGATGATTCTCCATAGACGAAAAACAACAATTGATACTTTAAAATGAATAAATATTCAAGAGGCGTTACGAATATATAGATGAATGCTTATTAGTAAATAACGAACATATCTTGCAACTTCCAAAAGAGTTGAAAAATGCAATATACATTTATATATTAATATTGATTAGATGCATCTAATTTTTGCATTTATTTAATGGGGTATGATCTCATTCAAAAATATTTTATGGTGTTTGTTTTTTATCAATTAATTTCTTTTATAATCTTGCATTTAATTATTATGGGGACACGAGCGATATACGAGTTTGGGTCCACAATGTATGAGCTTACGTGCTCGGGAGAACGAAGTTCTACCTTGGTTTTCACTATGATAATCAAAGGATACAAATTCAAACAAGAGATATCGACAATCCGAATGAAAACGGTACGAAAAACGATCAAATCCGCTACATCGCTCCCGAAGTGAAGGGAGTCGCGACTTCTTGCATGAAAACTCGCTAGAGCCACAAAAAGTCGTGACTACTTTATACAAAATCTTGCAAATGGACAAAAAGTCGCGAGTCAGGAGGCCAGGTGACGAAAACTCTCGAGCCGGGGAGCAAAAACTCGCGACAAGGTGCAAAAACTAGTGAGAAGACACAAACTCGCGAGTTTTGGATCGAAAAGTCGCGAGTCATACAAAGTGTCGCGGGTTCCGGGGCAAGTTCGAGCGAAAACCTTGCATTGTAAAGCGTGACAAGAGTTTGAATCATTTTTTTGGGCCTAATGTCTTGTATTTATAGAGAAATTTGACCCAATATGTTAACTTATGGTCCAAAAGCCCAGTTTTAGTTAATTTAGCCCAACTTACTTTGAAAATATTCAATTAAACCGGAATAAATGTCATAGCATCTCGGAACTTTGAAAATGTACCCCGATCGAACACTAGTAGCATGTAATGTCGAGAAAATACCTGAGAATACTCGTCACCATTTCCTCGTCTCCGAATACTTAGGAGATAACAAAAAATATCGCATAAGGTCGCCAAGGAGCTCTTAGAGTGTCAAATTATAAAAACACCCCTGGCATCATTTCCGAACAAAATCATCCAAAACGACTCAAAACGCCATTAGAATCCTTATATGTGGGCACTGCATGCCCAAATTACGATACTACCCCCGAAATCACATTATTCAATAAATATAATAGAAAATCGAAAATACAATTTAGCCACATCAGGCGAGCCCCGGTGGTATCATAATTATATAAATAACCCTAGGCAATATAAGGGTAGTTAAAAGAAATAATAATAGTTGAATAATTAATTAAATGAATTAAGTAATAATATTATAAATCTCATTATATCTAAACTTTTGCATATAAATAGACTTGATTTGTGGATTATGAAATAAGAAAAAGAATATTGAAAATATGAGTATTATGTTCACAATACTAAATTAGTTTCAATCTTATTTAACAATTTTTTATTCATATGGTGAATCACCTCCGAGTACTCAATTCTACTTTTTGAATGTATTTGAAGCCTTGATGAATGTCTTACAAGCGTTGTTTCTATCTATTATTATATAAAAATAATCAAGTTATTGAAAGATGATACAATCAAAAGAGAGAATTAGAATGACGATGACAACTATATATAGGTTATATATTCAAAAAAGGTTTCAAAGATAAACTTGATGCAAATATTGCTAAATGTTTTACTATGCAGATCTACCATTTAAAGATCTGCATTACAAAAAAAGATTTGTATTGGTTGCGTTTGCATCAGTGTTTTAAATTTTCGGTATACCGGAAATTTCGGGCGTACTGACTTCGGCCGATATTTTGGCAAAATACCGGTCGGTACGGGTTTTTTCCGGGTTGGATCGAGTTTTATATTAAAAAAATAAAATATGAATATTTTATAATTTATTTTATTTTAATATTTCGATACGGATCCGATACATATCCGGTATACCCAAAATATATATGGTATACCGATCAAATGAGCTTGTCCGGTATACCAGCCAGTACCGATTTTTAAAACATTGTTTTGCATGCAAAATTGCAGCTAAATTGTTTGTATGTTCTCTTTAATTTATCTAAATAAATACTCATATATTGTTTTTGATAAGTTACCCTCCTCTATGTTATTACCTTTGTGTAACTATTCTTCTAAAAATTAAAGGTAAAGATGAAAAAGAATAGAAAACATACATAGTTATTGGAGTTCAAACAGTGTTAGCATTATGTCATGTGTATTGCAAGATTCTAAAAAAAACCACTTATAAATATCTTGACAATGAATTATGACGAACGAATGTTTTTGCAAGCGTTAGATTTTGAATATAAAATAAGCTTCATTAAGTGATAAAGTGTTTGTTTTACATTTTGTTTTAGATTAAATGTAAATCCTGATTTAGAATGAATTAATGTATTGTAATAAATTTAATTTTAGTTTGATAGTGTTCCAATTTAGTGTATGTTTATGAATATACATTTTAGTTTAGATTTGATTATGTTGATTATGGAATTCTGAATTATGTATGTATTTGATTTAATTTTAGTTTGAAAGTGTTGGAATTTAGTGTATGTTTGTGAATATACATTTTTGTATAGGTTTGATTATATTGATTATGGAATTGTTAATATGTATGTATTTGGTTTAATTTTAATTTGAAATTGTTAGAATTTAGTGTATGCTTGTGTATATACATTTTTGTTTAGGTTTAATTATGTTGATTGTGAATTTGTGAATTATATGAATTAATACATTCTTTTTTTGTACTTTTATACAGACAATATGACTCGTTGAGCATAACAACCGATTGATCCTAGCATCTTAATTCTGCATGACAAACATATCTCTCGGAAATTTGTTTGAGAGGACGATAGTGCCAAGAAAATCAATTTCAGACATTAGAAGAATACTCTTGAAAATTTAAGAATTAGACATTATAAAATTGGACCACCATTTTGACATGAGGATTGTGTACTTCCAAAACTACATAAAAATACCAAATTTTAAAATTGAAAGTATAAAAATCTCCAAACTATAAAAACAAGAAAAAAGTTTATAATTTTGCATACCTCCTTTATTATTCCATATGTATTATACCATTACAACCTATGATGTCACATTATGATGTTAGATGTGATACGAAGAACAATATATTATTTGATGATTATCTTATTTATTTAATAACCTCACGATGGATATTTTGTTTGTTTTAATGAATATCCTCATAAATAATGATGTATTCTTGTTGACGCACTCAAACATCATAGTCGTCCAATAGGTGACATGTGATCAAATGTTTTGTACAATTTTATGGTTTTTGTGATATGCTTAGATTGGATAGACAGGAAATGGTGGTCTAACTATATGGGATAAGACCATGGATTCGCATTCACACGAGAAATGAGAAATTATATGGATAACCCCGAACGTTAAAATAATGTAAATTTCATGTCCTCATAGTTTAAAAAGAGCGTACAAAACACTTGAAATTGGTATAATTAGTGTTATTGAGCTCTTTTAAAAGTTGTAAAATTATACACTCTAAGTTTAATAATAGCGTATGTAGCCTCTAAATATTTTTAAATCATTTATATTTAACCATAAAATATATTATTGTTTTGATATTTTGTACAATTAGCTCACATTCTTTACCGATGTAGAAAATAACTCATGTTTTTTGGTATTTTAATATTTCACCCCAAATATACTAAATCATTCACAATTCACCCTCATGTATTATTTTAAATTATTCATTTTTTGTCGATTATTGATTATTTCAAACTTGATGTGTGAGACATATTTAAATATTGTGATGATGTGAATTAAATTGAACATAGAAAGATAATGTTGTAATATTGAAGTTCAAATAAATGATATTATTTGTGTAGAGAACTAACTCCACATCATTACTATTGTTGTTCAATATTTCTATAAGTAATATATATGTTACTTTGGATAAAAATATCATAGGTAAAGGTAATTTGTAATGGTTAGTATCTTTGGAGGTCAATCAAATTACGGAACAATGGGGTCATTTTCTAAATTTGTAAATAACTTAGGATATACACAAACGATTTTGGATTCGGGGGTTAATTTCACAATTATTAAACTAAAAGATATGATTTTTATTAACTTTTAAAAATTTGGGAATAAATAGATCAAACTATATCAAATTTAGATCATACACCGTTTTTCTATAAGGATACGATCTTTATACTACTTTAAAGTTAAAGACCTATTAGAAACATCGGTTCTTAAAAAAACACTAAACTCATTTCATCTCACATGATTTATGGTTAGCATGTTAAAAGACTCGTGACACGTGTCTTCCTATCGGAGATTCTAATCATTTTTATATTATTCGTCCATCCTATAAAATCTATGTTGTGACCTGTGGCTTCCAATGCAGGCAGTCTTCAGGGTTTCGCCACTTTCTCCTTTTCTTTCAAATGGATACTCTCCAGATCATTCATTCAACCATATTTGCTCCTAAATTTTCAGAAAATCTAGTATTTGCTTCTTCGAATGGTTTTGCGAAAGTGGGGTTCTCTTCTGTTTTGACGGGAAAAAGAATTGGTAAGTCTTTGATTGCTCGAAGGACAAGGTCAGTCTCAGAGGATAAGAATGTAGGAGAGGTATTGATAAGCAATGGGTATAAGGATCAAGAGCAGGCTTTGACGTCTGGTTCTGTTCTTTGGGCTGATTCGGTTATTCACTCTGGTAAAGCTTGTCGCCTCAATTTTTGTTTTACCTTTTTCTATGATTTTATTTAATATTTGGGTATTTCAATGTTTGTGTTTACTTTTGTGTGCTTATTTGGGATTTTCTGTAGTGGTACTCATTGAAGGACTCGAACTTTTTCTTCGTGCATCAAGTCTCTATGATGAAATCGAAGATGAAAATATAATATGCCCAAATGTAAAGAATGCACATGATTTTCATATTTGTAAACCTTTTTCAGTAGTTCAGGTGAAAATTCTTATGTAACAAGTATAGAATTAAGTGACACATTGAATCACAAAAAATATGGTCTTTTTTCTTAATACACCACAAAAATATGGTTGCCTTGTTATTCTTATTTGTGTCGTGATCTTCTGCCATTTTGTGCTTCATTGGGCTGCACAAGCTTCATATTTCTATATGATTTTTTAATGTATATCAAGTTGAATAGCAGTTTAATGTCACTGTGCAGTTTTCTGAACCTTGATCTAACCAGCATTGTTCTTCATTATGCTCTCCTTAATGTTCTTGTTCTTTTCTTCACTTTTCCCTTTAATCCTCTAACAACAACTGCATCTAAACTCAGTNTGTTGAATAATTAATTAAATGAATTAAGTAATAATATTATAAATCTCATTATATCTAAACTTTTGCATATAAATAGACTTGATTTGTGGATTATGAAATAAGAAAAAAGAATATTAAAAATATGAGTATTATGTTCACAATACTAAATTAGTTTCAATCTTATTTAACAATTTTTTATTCATATGGTGAATCACCTCCGAGTACTCAATTCTACTTTGTGAATGTATTTGAAGCCTTGATGAATGTCTTACAAGCGTTGTTTCTATCTATTATTATCTAAAAATAATCAAGTTATTGAAAGATGATACAATCGAAAGAGAAAAATAGAATGACGATGACATCTATATATAGGTTATATATTCAAAAAAGGTTTCAAAGATAAACTTGATGCAAATATTGCTAAATGTTTTACTATGCAGATCTACCATTTAAAGATCTGCATTACAAAAAAAGATTTGTATTGGTTGCGTTTGCATCAGTGTTTTAAATTTTCGGTACACCGGAAATTTCGGGCGTACTGACTTCGGCCGATATTTTGGCAAAATACCGGTCGGTACGGGTTTTTTCCGAGTCAGACAAGGTTTTTTCCGGATTGGATCGAGTTTTATATTAAAAAAATAAAATATGAATATTTTATAATTTATTTTATTTTAATATTCCGATACGGATCCGATACATATCCGGTATACCCAAAATATATATGGTATACCGATCAAATAAGCTTGTCCGGTTTACCATCCAGTACCGGTTTTTAAAACATTGTTTTGCATGCAAAATTGCAGCTAAATTGTTTGTATGTTCTCTTTAATTTATCTAAATAAATGCTCATATATTGTTTTTGATAAGTTACCCTCCTCTATGTTATTACCTTTGTGTAACTATTCTTCTAAAAATTAAAGGTAAAGATGAAAAAGAATAGAAAACATACATAGTTATTGGAGTTCAAACAGTGTTAGCATTATGTCATGTGTATTGCAAGATTCTAAAAAAAACCACTTATAAATATCTTGACAATAAATTATGATGAACGAATGTTTTTGCAAGCGTTAGATTTTGAATATAAAATAAGCTTCATTAAGTGATAAAGTGTTTGTTTTACATTTTGTTTTAGATTAAATGTAAATCCTGATTTAGAATGAATTAATGTATGTAATAAATTTAATTTTAGTTTGATAGTGTTCCAATTTAGTGTATGTTTATGAATATACATTTTAGTTAAGATTTGATTATGTTGATTATGGAATTATGAATTATGTATGTATTTGATTTAATTTTAGTTTGAAAGTGTTGGAATTTAGTGTATGTTTGTGAATATACATTTTTGTATATGTTTGATTATATTGATTATGGAATTGTTAATATGTATGTATTTGATTTAATTTTAATTTGAAATTGTTAGAATTTAGAGTATGCTTGTGTATATACATTTTTGTTTAGGTTTAATTATGTTGATTGTGAATTTGTGAATTATATGAATTAATACATTCTTTTTTTGTACTTGTATACAGACAATATGACTCGTTTAGCATAACAACCGATTGATCCTAGCATCTTAACTCTGCATGACAAACATATCTCTCGGAAATTCGTTTGAGAGGACGATAGTGCCAAGAAAATCAATTTCAGACATTAGAAGAATACTCTTGAAAATTTAAGAATTAGACATTATAAAATTGGACCACCATTTTGACATGAGGATTGTGTACTTCCACAACTACATAAAAATACCAAATTTAAAAATTGAAAGTATAAAAATCTCCAAACTATAAAAACAAGAAAAAAGTTTATAATTTTGCATACCTCCTTTATTATTCCATATGTATTATACCATTACGACCTATGATGTCACATTATGATGTCAGATGTGATACGAAGAACAATATATTATTTGATGATTATCTTATTTATTTAATAACCTCACGATGGATATTTTGTTTGTTTTAATGAATATCCTCATAAATAATGATGTGTTATGACAATTTTAATTGTTGGTAAATATTAATTATTTAAATAGACGAGCAACTAAAAATTCTTGTATATAAATTTATTTATTTACACAATAGACACATCCAAAATATGACACATTTATATTTCGTCGTATTCTTGTTGACGCACTCAAACATCATAGTCGTCCAATAGGTGACATGTGATCAAATGTTTTGTACAATTTTATGGTTTTTGTGATATGCTTAGATTGGATAGACCGGAAATGGTGATCTAACTATATGGGATAAGACCATGGATTCGCATTCACACGAGAAATGAGAAATTATATGGATAACCCCGAACGTTAAAATAATGTAAATTTCATGTCCTCATAGTTTAAAAAGAGCGTACAAAACACTTGAAATTGGTATAATTAGTGTTATTGAGCTCTTTTAAAAGTTGTAAAATTATACACTCTAAGTTTAATAATAGCGTATGTAGCCTCTAAATATTTTTAAATCATTTATATTTAACCATAAAGTATATTATTGTTTTGATATTTTGTACAATTAACTCACATTCTTTACCGATGTAGAAAATAACTCATGTTTTTTGGTATTTTAATATTTCACCCCAAATATACTAAATCATTCACAATTCACCCTCATGTATTATTTTAAATTATTCATTTTTTTGTCGATTATTGATTATTTCAAACTTGATGTGTGAGACATATTTAAATATTGTGTTGATGTGAATTAAATTGAACATAGAAAGATAATGTTGTAATATTGAAGTTCAAATAAATGATATTATTTGTGTGTAGAGAACTAACTCCACATTATTACCATTGTTGTTCAATATTTCTATAGGTAATATATATGTTACTTTGGATAAAAATATCATATGTAAAGGTCATTTGTAATGGTTAGTATCTTTGGTGGTCAATCAAATTATGGAACAATGGGGTCATTTTCTAAATTTGTAAATAACTTAGGATAAACACAAACGATTTTGGATTCGATTGCTAATTTCACAATTATTAAACTAAAAGATATGATTTTTATTAATATTTAAAAATTTGGGAATAAATAGATCAAACTATATCAAATTCAGATGATTCATACACAGTTTTTCTATAAGGATATGATCTTTATACTACTTTAAAGTTAAAGACCTATTAGAAACATCGGTTCTTAAGAAAACACTAAACTCATTTCATCTCACATGATTTATGGTTAGCATGTTAAAAGACTCCGTTTAAAAAAATGTTACAAGAATTATGTGAATTTAATATTTAATAAATATCGTGACACGTGTCTTCCTATCGGAGATTCTAATCATTTTTATATTATTCGTCCATCCTATAAAATCTATGTTGACTTGTGGCTTCCAATGCAGGCAGTCAGTCTTCAGGGTTTCGCCACTTTCTCCTTTTCTTTCAAATGGATACTCTCCAGATCATTCATTCAACCATATTTGCTCCTAAATTTTCAGAAAATCTAGTATTTGCTTCTTCGAGTGGTTTTGCGAAAGTGTGGTTCTCTTCTGTTTTGACGGGAAAAAGAATTGGTAAATCTTTGATTGCTCGAAGGACAAGGTCAGTCTCAGAGGATAAGAATGTAGGAGAGGTATTGATAAGCAATGGGTATAAGGATCAAGAGCAGGCTTTGACGTCTGGTTCTGTTCTTTGGGCTGATTCGGTTATTCACTCTGGTAAAGCTTGTCGCCTCAATTTTTGTTTTACCTTTTTCTATGATTTTATTTAATATTTGGGTATTTCAATGTTTGTGTTTACTTTTGTGTGCTTATTTTGGATTTTCTGTAGTGGTACTCATTGAAAGACTCGAACTTTTTCTTCGTGCATCAAGTCTCTATGATGAAATCGAAGATGAAAATATAATATGCCCAAATGTAAAGAATGCACATGATTTTCATATTTGTAAACCTTTTTCAGTAGTTCAGGTGAAAATTCTTATGTAACAAGTATAGAATTAAGTGACACATTGAATCACAAAAAATATGGTCTTTTTTCTTAATACACCACAAAAATATGGTTGCCTTGTTATTCTTATTTGTGTCGTGATCTTCTGCCATTTTGTGCTTCATTGGGCTGCACAAAGCTTCATATTTCTATATTATTTTTTAATGTATATCAAGTTGAATAGCAGTTTAATGTCACTGTGCAGTTTTCTGAACCTTGATCTAACCAGCATTGTTCTACAGTATGCTCTCCTTAATGTTCTTGTTCTTTTCTTCACTTTTCCCTTTAATCCTCTAACAACAACTGCATCTAAACTCAGTTATCAGTAATGAGAAAGCAGTGGAAACCCCAGAGTATATTATCAATGGAGTCGAGCCATCTGTAAGCATAGGAGAAGATGACGAGTGTTCAAAGAGAACAACATACAATGTTGTTTTTGTAACTGCAGAAGCGTCTCCTTATTCCAAGACTGGAGGCTTGGGGGATGTTTGTGGCTCATTACCTATAGCCTTGGCATCACGTGGTCACCGTGTAATGGTAGTTTCTCCAAGATACATGAATGGTGATTCATCGGATAAAAGATATGCCAATGCCATTCAAATGGAGCGACATGGTAAATTCTATTGCTTTGGTGCTGAGCAAGAGGTCATATACTTCCATGAATACAGGGCTGGTGTTGATTGGGTAAGCAGATTTTTTTCACATAAAGAGACCGTTCTCATTACAAAATTAGCAAGTTTATCGTATATAAAGTGTTTTTCGATATTCTTTTTGTAGGTATTTGTGGATCACCTTTGTTACCACCGTCCAGGAAATCCTTATGGTGATAGCTATGGTGCATTTGGTGATAATCAGGTTATTGTTTATGTTTTGATGAAAATAAAGAGCGAATACTTTTATATACATATTGAATATGGACGGTGAATATTGATCATTCTTATTTTGGGCATAACAGTTCAGGTTTACTTTGCTTTGTTATGCTGCTTGTGAAGCTCCATTATTGCTCCCTTTGGGAGGCTATACTTACGGAGAGAAGTGTATGTTTCTTGCAAATGACTGGCATGCTGGCCTAGTTCCTGTGTACGTGACTACTATATTAGATTATTCATTGCTTCCCTGAACATTTTGTTCTTCATGAATCTTGACACTCGTTTCTCTTTTATTTTATTCTTCGTATTACGTGAAACTTAATATCTTGCTCAATTTCAGACTGTTATCAGCAAAATATCGGCCTCATGGTGTGTATGTGGATGCTCGAAGTGTCATTGTGATACATAATATAGCCCACCAGGTCAGCTATTTTCCTGTTTTCTGATTTGATACATAATATTTTGTATATGTTTTTCTCATACTTCATGATTCTCTAACCATTATCCCGATGGGGATTTCGGATTCCCTTTTAATGTTTTTATCTTATTGTCTGAAGGGAGTGGAACCTGCAGCAACGTACATGAACTTGGGATTGCCAATGGGGTGGTACACGGCACTTGAATGGGTATTTCCAACTTGGGCAAGAACGCATGCCCTTGACCCCGGCGAAGCTGTCAATATTATAAAAGCAGCTATTGTCACTGCAGATAGGATAGTTGCAGTTAGCCAGGTCTCTTTTTCTTTGATCTGTGTTTCCTCAGTGCAAGGCGTTGAATTCCTATTTTTTTATCTCCTTTGTAGGGCTATTCATGGGAAATAACTACACCTGAGGGGGGATATGGTTTGCATGAGCTCATAAAATGTCGAAATTTAGTTATAACAGGTATCTTTAGTATCTCAAACTAAATGTACACTGTAAATTGAATGCCTCTATGGTATTAATTAGATATGATCACAAACGTGCAGGGATCACGAATGGGATTGATGTTGATGAATGGAATCCGTCTACCGATGAGCATATTGCGTCTAAATATTGCATCGAAAACCTCGATGGAAAGGTAGTGTTAAACAATTAGTGTTATGTATGGTATGGATGAGATAAATGATATGATTGCAGAAGGAATGCAAAATTGCTCTACAGAAAGAACTCGGATTACCAGTTCGACCAGATTGCCCCTTGGTAAGAACATACCATGATTGTTCATCTATCGCTTCTAATAATCATATGATGTTTCTGTTTTTGTAAGATCGGGTTTATTGGGAGACTTGACTACCAGAAAGGCGTCAACATTCTTCTTTCTGCGATTCCAGAGATAATGCAAGATGATGCTCAAATTGTATAACACAATTCTTTATCATTTACAAGTGAACTAATCTTATAGAATTGCTTGTTTTGTTTTAGGTGATGCTTGGATCAGGAGAGCAGCAGTACCAAGACTGGATGCGAAATCTGGAGTCCGTTTATACTGATAAGTATCGAGGTTGGGTCGGGTTCAATATTCCAGTTTCTCATAGGATTACGGCTGGGTAAGTACATTATAAACATCCACAACAGTTTCTCCTATGAATACACGAAAATGAAAGCTTTGCAGCTGTGACATTCTTGTAATGCCTTCGAGATTCGAACCATGTGGTTTAAGCCAACTCTATGCAATGCGATACGGTACTGTTCCTGTCGTTCATAACACTGGAGGACTTCGAGTAAGACTCTTTTGTTTTAGAATATATGTTCTAAGTTATTATAACATAATTGTTTACATTGACCAGGACACAGTTCAAACATTCAACCCATATGCAAAGGAAGGCATTGGTGAAGGAACAGGGTATGAATTATAGTTTCGTTTTCCTCTATAACTATCCCGGTTTTCTCTCATGGCTATTTTGTTCCAGGTGGGCATTTTCTCCTCTTTCAACTGAGAATCTCGTGGCAGTAAGTTCCCATTTCACAAAATCACAGTATCTAAACTGTAGTATTTACATGTTACATTTGATGAACAGACATTAAGGACGGCAGTAAGAACATATAAAGAGCACAAGCAATCTTGGAAAGGACTGATGAAACGTGGGATGGAGAAGGATTGTTCGTGGGATAAGGCCGCAGCTGAATACGAGCAAGTGTTCAAGTGGGCATCCATGGATCCTCCATATGTTTCTTGAGTCTAAACTGAACTTGGTATCTTTAGGAAATAAAGACGTAGAAGAGAAGAAGAATTAGTTTCTTCAGAACTATTTTTTTATTTTTCATATTGGGATTTGAGATTCATCAATTATTTATGAATAGATTTATCGTTTGGCTACTTTTGTATAGAATTTATTAATTCCATCGTAATCTTCCTCATTTTAATGATTAAAAGTAAAAATTGTATGGTTTTCTTCCGAATGTAGCTTTCTCGTCCCACATCGGAATATAGAGAGAAGGCGAGAGGGTTGTGGTTAATAAATAGAGAGAAGTGCCAATGGTTTCTTATCTTTGCGCTTGGGGCAATGACGCAGCTTATGAGGTTCTAACCGAGGCGCGTCTATTGCTGGTTGAAAACTATTTCCAAACCCCCTCTTAGGCTCGGGTTTTACTCGAGCCCAAGAGAATTTTTGAAAGGGTGGACTTCACTGTTCTGCCCTACGATGTACAGTCTAATTTTATTACTGGATTATGTTATTTAATATATCTGAAAAAAATCATTTTTGATATCTTGTTCTAAATTATCTTAATTAATTTATATAATATACTCAATTTTTTAATTTGAAGAACGAAATGTTCTAAATTTTTGTGTACATTTTATATTGCTATTTAACCTAAATCTAATTGAATTTCAAATCAAATAGATGATTTTTAGTTTTAAAATTTAAATTTAGCTTCCTATTATTGATAGTTGATTGGAATCTTGAAAAGACACTTAGCTTCGATTTTTGTTCACTTAATACTAATGTTGTTAACAAATGGTTTCTAGTCGAAATTAAGTTCTTTTAAGGTTCATATTCGTCTGGAAATAGATCAAATTCATTTTGGGTTTGAAAACTAATAATCTTGATTCGTTGTTCAATTCGAGTTTACCTCAGGTTTAATGCATATAATATAAATTAAACATTGTAATATATTATATTATAATATATATAAAATATTAGCTCGTAAACCAGCTCATTTCGTTATAAATTGAGATTCAAAATTCGGTTTATTAGGAATTCGAACCGAGATTGTTCGGCTCGATTCATTATAAATTTTGAAGTTCGATATTCATTTAGTTAGAAATTTAAACTTGAACCAAGTTCAGCTGGATAAAAGATTGAGTTCGAACTTCATCTTTGACCGGCTCGGCTCGATAGAAATTCGATTTCGAACTCGAGTCTTGAACGGCTCGGCTCGAGAGGTCCGCAATGGTTCGTTTATACCCCTATCTAAACAACCATTAAATGTAGTGTTGTTAAATGGTACCCAATATCGATCCAAACTCAAAGGTTTAAGATTCAAATGTTGAAGTGTATAACCCGAAATAAATGTAATATAAATTTATATATTTTTAGTTTGCAAATAAATAATAATAATTGATTCAATCGATATTTTAATAATTTAATCGTTTTTTAGGGGTTGGATCAATTTCTCTATAATATTGAAGATCCAGGAATTAGCAAGGAATAAAATGGAAGATTTGGCGACAACAAATGTGGAGAATTGCACAAAATAACACCGATCCAGACATGCTTATGTTTTTTACTACCAATCGTATTTCTCTATCATGAATTGTAATTTTTCTTCAATTCTATTTAACCAAATACGACTTGCAATTACCTAAATAGAACTATAAAAAAATATTTAACGTAAATTAAGGCGATCGATTTAGCCTAACGCGGATTGTTTTATATTTAACAATCACGACTTCCTTCTCCCTATAACGATTTTACCCTTACTCTCGCTCTAAGGAGAAGAAAGTCACGGATTGTTAAATATAAAACAATTCGCATTAGGCTAAATGAACCGCCCTAACGCGGTCAATTTACATTAAATCGAACAACGTAAATTGTATTTTTTACAGTTCTATTTAGACAATCGCAAGTCACATTTGGCTAAATAGAATTGAAGAAAATTACAATTCACGATAAGAAAACACAATTGGTGATAAAAATATAATCAGACAATAATTGATGGCATTTTGCGCAATTAAATGATCAGACAATAATCAGGCAATTCTCCCCACAAATGATCACTAAAATCAGGTCAGCTGGCCTGGGATAGAAAAAATGTTGTTGAAAATTGTACATTAAATAATAAAAGTTGAATCTGTGAAAATGTTGCAGTAAAAAAGGAAAGATATCATCGCTAACCACAGGGAGTGAGCTTCTTATTTCCCGCTCCCCGGGGATTGTCATCTTTCCAGTCATCCCATGCTCTCGCTTTCTCTTCAGCATCTTCGTCTTCATCCTCTTGTTCCTGTCCCGGCTGCCTACGATCCATATGCCACGATGAATTCGCTTCTTCTATGAACTTGGCATTCCTTTCCTGCCATGTATTCATAATCTCCATCTCCTTCAATCCAGCTTCCTCTATACTCATACTCGGTAATCTGTTCGAATAAAACATAGTTCATGCGGACGAGAATTAATTCATCTTGTGAATTCGAATGTACCTGTAGTGAGGTTGGAATACTTGAGCAGCAATTTTTTCCCTATCCGATGTGGGATTTCTACCAACAAGACTAGCTGGTCCAAATATCCTCATAGGCTGGTGATTGTGTTCGTCAAATTCTGAAACGTTAGCTCTACCTTCCAACACATCTTGAGCAAAAGTGGCACATGTTATTGGAACTGGAGGTTTGCTATAACGACATCTTGTAGCAGCATTGCGATGCCAAGCTTCCGCTTTATTTGCACGCTCATCAAGCTTAGAGTGTGAAATCTCATTATCTCCTTCCTGTTCAATATCTACATGTTCAAACTGCATCACAAAATGGGATGATGAAGCATTATTCACCTGTGCCTGTAATTCTTTTACAGCACAAAGCATTTCTTCCTCTTTCTTCATCATCTCCAGCAGATCAAACGCCTGCGGTTCACACAAGAGTATAAACTATTTTGAATGTTGATGCAAGTTTATATAATGTTGCACCAACCTTACAAATTGCCAAGGATATGGTTGTTAACCATGCCTGAAATTAACAACAGTTACTAATCGAGCAACAATGTTCAAAAAAAGTTGTAGCAGCATCGCATTCATTGCATGTAAATTATAAAATGAGACGAAAAATATCAAATGATAAAACGCACCTCCCTTTCCTCTTCCCCATCCTCATCTTCCATATCATCTTCCCCTACAGGAATTGTAGTTGACATTGCAGATGCTCTTGTTGAGCGCCCTCTTCGTTCCTTTCCCTCCTTTATCTCGAGCAACTTGGATTCAGCTGCTTTTAGACGTTTGAAGCGAGCAATCTAAAGTATTTAAGGGTATTTTAATACAAAGCATGAGGTCGATGAGGCACAGAGAATAAAAAGCAAACACAAATATATAATGAATACTACACCAAAAAAGGGGTTGTAAAAGGAAGGAAAGTATTTGACCTTCTTAGCTCTCCTATCAGAAAATGTAATGCTTCCATGAACAGATGACTCAAGTTCATCCTCAGGTACGAGCTCCATTGTCTCACAAAATGATATGAACTCCTAATAGTGGCAATATGTAAAAAACACTTTACATTGAACGAAAGTAAAACGAAAAGAAATCATTCGCAATACCTTCAACTTGCCTTGTGAGGCAACAATAATTTCAATCCTACTGCATTCAGCAATTTTCTCCAGCAGCTCCCCAAGGAAATATGGTACCTACAAGCAGAATTCATAAGATTGTGTTGATAACTCGTATAAATACGCGGGTTCAGAAAATTACATAAATCGAGTAGAAGATTAAGTAGAGTGAATCCTTACGAGGAGATATTTGAGATTGGCGGTGCTGATATCATCCTTCGACTCATTACGCGAAAACAAACCCAACTTTCCAACCATATCCTCACATTTTCTCAAATAATCGCAAGCCTTTCTCACAGCATCCTATCAAAAAACCCCAAATATTCAAATAGATACAGGAACATGGACTTCTCACCAGCGAAATGATAGAGAAAAACACCATGTAAATAGCTCAATTACCTGATCCAGAGAAGTTTCTGAAGCAGCGTGGTGAATTTTTCGAGCCTGGTCGAAAATAACAGGCAAAGACATCTCATGCAATTCAACCATTGATTCCGACGAATTCGTACAAACAACCTACACAGATCCCCCGATAGAAAACTGATGATCGAAACGTAAGAAGGGGAGGGTAATCGTGCGCCACATGCGCACTTTAAGAATGCCCTCGGGCCGGCTGAGGACTTATCGGGCCCATATGGATCAAGCCTGCAACAACTTGTAATTCGTGGCCCATGGATCCTTGAATAATTATAGAAGAAATTAGAATAAAAATAAACTTAAAATTCCATGAACATAGATAATGTTGTTAAATATTCATGAATACTTAATTTATAAAAATTAAAAATAAATGATGAGTTCATACTTCATAGTTTGCTTAAATTGCTTAAATTTAATCTATACAATAAATATTCTAAAAGTATTTAATAAATAATATTCTTTGAGAATATAATTTCATAATTATAATATTCTTTCATGGTTGATTGGGCTGAAACAAAACATATCAGAATATTCTTTAGAATATTATTCAATATATATCGCTGTTACGTATGGATTGTGCTCTTCCCCAACAGAAATTCTCCTCAAAATTTCATCAATGGCGGTGGTGCCTCATTTATCAAGCAACATCGGCGCGGAGATTGAATTTGAACTCGATGATCTGTATATATCTTCGTGATTCTTCACCGATAGGTTCGTCTTAATCTCTATGTTCTTTCTTGATCCTTTTACTAATTCTGATAACAATAAATGCATAAGTAGTACTCTTACTCTTAGGTATTGGATATCTTCTAGTTTTACCTCAGAAAGTTCATGTGTGTTTCCCCTGTGTATTTTTCGTATTGCTATGATGAAGTTTCTTGGGGGGAGAAGTTTTTCAGGAGATTCTGGTTCTTGACTATTTTTTTGATTTCGGTATATGATAATTATATGCTTGTGCAATAAATCAGAGAAATATTGGAAAGCTATTTGGAGAACAATCTTCTAATATAGAATAGAATGGATTTAATCGGTTTCTTTTTTATTGCCAGAAGCATTGAGTTTGCCTTAAGATCTATAAAAACGGATAGTAAGACCCAAAAGTATAGAAATTTAGGAATCCATGGCCATTAAAGTGTGTCTATGATTCATTTTCTTATAAACTATAATATTTTGTACTTGTGAGACATTTGTTTAACATTTCCCCTTTGATCTTGATCCGGTTTAGACTTACTTTAATATACTTGCTTGAATTATACGTCAATTTATTTTTGTCACCTAAGCTCGATTTGCTTTTCTACTAGAGTTTTTTTCTATATAAACTGGTAGTGAGTATCCTGAAACCCACCTTAAAGATCTAATGCTATATAGAAATTTATGATTCTAATTTATTTATAGTATCACTCATCTTATAAATTAGAATTTTTTTATTTTCATATAGGATGTGGGGCATTTTTTACTTTAAGACCTAGCCTTTTGATTCTAATGAACATATCTTTAGTCCAGAATGGTTTAGTAAAAACAAACATGTCAATAATGTTAAAATATAAAACACGGTATTAGTTCCTGGAACTGGTTTAGTAAAAACAAAGCAGCTTCCCATAACAAAAAGCAGCTTCCTAGATTCTCTTCATCAAACTTGATCCAGTGCTGCATTTGCTGTACTGGGACGAGAAAAGAAGGGAATCCTGCATTTAAACATTAAATGAATCTATAAGCTTGCTCTTTCTAGTTATAAGAACCAGATAAACAAGAATAGTTATACCTATACTGAAGCCTCAAGGATGTTATACTTTCAAGTCTGTGCAGGTGTTACTCTGATGGGTTTAATCCTCTTTGCACCTTTACGCATTTGGGTAAATGCCAATGCGAAGATACTGAAGAAATATATTAGGAAAATCTGAAGTTTGTCTAGGGTACCCTTTACGAGATACGAATTGGGTGTTCTCCGTAATATAACGCTAGAAGAAGCTTCACATCCTTGAAAAGAAGAAATTCTTATAGTTAGTTAGTCCCTCAAAGTTTAGAGTTGCATGAATAAAATTTTTGAACTCACCGCTGCCTTTATTCATGATGTTTGTCCACTCATATAGACTTGTGATGCATTTAGATGCCTTGATCAACTCTACAAGTGCTTCATTAACCTAAAATCTCATGTCATTGTTATATCGAGCAGATATTGACACATTGCGTTAATGTATACTGAATGGCAAAATGGTATAATCTCGGTCAAAAGCAATACTTATGGCCATGAAAGTCATACCGGTGATATACCACCCGGTATACCGGTAAATATCTATCGTGATCGGTACATTAGTATTTCAATATATCAGAGATATACCAATGGTACATCATAAAAACTGTACCGATCCTTATGACTTTCATGGTTATGGCTTGTTTGGCTATAATTTGTGTTCCTTTCATTTGATATATTTTTACTTCTTTTGAAATGAAAATGAAAAATCGTACATGTTCCACTCTCTCATGCATCAACTGATGCCCACCATTGAGTTCAACCATTCGTGCAGATGGATATAATTTCTCGGCAAGACGTTTCGCATGTCTCATTTGAGCAATGATGTCGTTTCTGCATCGCGGAATCCTGGTTAGTTATGTCATGTAATTATTGATGAGTTAAAAAAGGGGAAGGAGTTGGAAACCATATCAACATACTCAGTTTACCTGCCATGGATCACTGATACAGGGAACGCACCCACACGGATTATCTCTATCTCAGTTCTCGTTAATGCATGGTTCCAGCATGCATGTATCTGCCCTTCGAAACCGTAAGTTGATTGCATCCCAGTGTTCTTAATGTTCTTTACATAATCCTGTGGAGTATAGATAGATCTGTTAATATACCTGAAAACTAGAAGCTCTATTAGTCTATAAGTAAGCCATTTTGAACCACAGGAACTTCTTACATTGAACAATACTGATCTTCTTGTCGTATTTTCGATTCTTTCTTCAAGAAATTCCTTCAGGAAACATGCCAATGAAACTCAACTGTTGTGAAAACTAGTTAGAATAATTGAAAGCTTCAAACCTGAGAATAGTGTGCATCTAAATCAACAGCTGCTCTCTGCTCCGGTGTTCTTGCTCTCAGGAAACGCATCGCCATGATGAACGATCCTCTGCCGATCTGCATTCATGTGATGATTCAGCTTAGCAAAATATCCCTTTATCTAGTCAGGTAATATAGATTGATTTTTCAAACATTCCCATGTGTATGAAAGAATGGTTCGGTTAAATGAACTACTTTTGGTATGCATTGATAGCCTCCGCCAGTAACATTCAAGAGACCCAGAGACTGAACTCTGTCCGGGACCATGGCTGCAAGCTTACAAGCGATCATTGCACCTGCACATTTATTATCCCTCAGAATCCATGGCAGAAGTCTAATTCAAATTTTTAACAAACTAACCCATAGAATGGCCGAAGACGTGGGCTTTCCCCCACCGTAGATGATCCATCAGAGCAATTGCGTCTTTCGCCATCTTTCTTGTCCTGTTAAATCTAAAACATTACACAACCAAATTTGAATTACTCTAAGAAGCTTTGAGTTTGAAATTCTAATGTCAATCGCCGCGTGGCCACCGCTTTTGGGATTGGGTAAGGGACCCCCACTGTCAGTATTGCCTATTCTTATTCGCACCAATTCCAGAAAATAATTCAAGTTCCAGTTCAAAGACACAATTTCAGGAGATGGATATAGTGCTCACGTATATTGCGATTTCTTTGTAGGGATGGAGCTACGGCCCATTCCTCTGTTATCGAAGGCGCAAACCTCCACACCGGATCCGGTTGGATCAACCGCCAATTCGTCTTCATTAGACTTATCTGTTCCGGCGAGATATCTAATCTGAGGCAACCAGCATTTGTGGCTCCCAGCAAATCCTGAGAATCGTACCGATCAAGAAACACGTGAAATCAGAAAAAGTTCCACTCCAATAAATGAATCCGATGAGAAAAAATCAGAAGAGATTAGAGATACGGAATTTTTTTTACCGATGATGAGGAGAACTTTCACAGGTCCTCCACCGTAAGTTGTGTAGAAGATCCTTAATCCTTCAGCGGCGTCGCCGCCGTCACTCACGTCACAGAGCGGCATTCTTTGATGATTTCACTAACCGGAGAACGGTAATAGAAGAAAAAGGAGATCGATATTGTGATGACGTGTTCCGATTGCTTCGCTGTGCAACCACGAAATTCAATATTTGAGATGTAAATGGAGGAAGAAGAAATGGTGTAAGAGCTCTACCGTTGGAATTTATAGAAAATAATAATGTGCATATTGATACAACACGTCCACAAGTTTCTATGTGAGAAGATAATTGTCTACCGTATTGTGATGTGGCAGATGTACCAAAAAGGTAGGTTTCTTTATTTATATATTCAATTGTTGAACTACGCTTAAGCATTTGTTATATTTTCAAAGTGAAAATGTGTATACTCTATCATGTAAATAATAAATTGCAAAATGAATGAAATATTGAATAATGGTAATGATAATGTAAATGTATTATAGATAATTAAAGGGGTGACGTTTACCTACAACTCACAACTTACGGATTATGTAAGTGGTATACCCTCAAAGTTACGAAATTACGAATATTATATATTTTTTGAAATAAAATATTCATTTATAACTCTCAAATTTCAATTAAATATATATAAGACATATCAAATTTTCAATATCATATCAAACACTTGAAGTTGAGCATTGGACATAGTGTGAGATTCCCATTTAAACGATTCATTTGGCTTTATGCAATCTAATTCATCCAATAAGAATAATAAATAAATAAATAATTTAATTGGGTTAAAATTTTATCTTATTGTTTAAAAATTAATATATTTAGGAGAAAATAATAAATTTCACAAAAAACAATTTTAATACTTCTATTTTAAAAAACAAATTAAAATTTTCAATATTGATATAAACAATTGTAATATAAAATTACTAAAATATCATACATTTCAAATAATGATAATACATTGTTTAAAATTTAATATAAATTCTACTTGGATTCCAAAAATGATTTTTTTTCAATTTTATTATACTAAAAAAATGCGCATCCGGGGAATCGAACCCCGGTCAGTACCGTGGGAGGGTACTATGATACCACTACACCAGATGCGCTTCTGTTTATTAACGCTAAGAATATTAAAAGATATTCAATATAATATACGAATTGTTTAAAGGACCTCAGTTGTAATTTCTCCTGGAACATTTGGAGATCGATTTCCATGGACAATTCAGCTGGAACTTCCTATTACGACAAAGTGGACGGTCTTGCGCGGTGGTTTGGCATGAACCTTGCGGCTGCTTTTTTCGCCTCCCTCGAGCGCTGTTCCTGCGTTAACCTCAACACCGCTGATGACGACGACTACGATAACGAAGCCGAGGTCAACGATCGACCCCTCATGCTCACAACCTCTTCTTCTTTTGCAATCAAACAAGAAGTGGGTGTAAATAATTCTGCCACCGCTGTAGAAAATCTCCCTGTTTGACCACGTTCGTCGCCGTTGATCATCGGTAATTTTACCTTGACCCTGAGATTCTTTGTTACCTTTAATTTTACTTCTCCCACAAAAAATAGGCATAAAAATTTATGATTCCATGCTCGGTTGTTCTTCTGGTTGTGACATCCGGTATCCACGTTATTGAAATAGGAATCCTTGGTTGTTAATTATGTCATTATTGTTGAACCAACTTGTTTGATCTTTTGTTAATTGCCTTGTTTTGATCGTCCAATTCCGCAAACTGGAGTATAAAGGGATTTAGTGCTTTAGAGTTGAGCGGAATAGATAAGCTTATGTTTCAGTTGACATTGTTTTGAACTCAGTTTTCTCATGGAGTTTGTTCACTGACAAGATTGTGTGTTTTTTGGCTATATCTTATTGAAGGCTTGGGTTAAGACTTTGTTTATGGGCTGTATAAAAAAGTCTACTTCGAATTCAATCATCGAACACACACCAAGATTGTGTGTTCTTTTTGTTTATATGAAGCAGATTATAAAGTTTTATTTCCCTACATATCAAGAGTAAAATGTATGCCTTGGAAATTTGAAAATCTAATGGCTAGGCATTTAAATATTACTTGGTTTGCATAGACAATATTGGGTTTGAATTGTATGTATGATGAGCTTTTAGACATGATGTATTATTACATTGGTTTTGACATGTGATATTTTGGTACATATTTAACTCTTAACTTACTACACTCACTTTCTTTGAGAGTTAGTAATGATGATGCTTTGTTTGAATACTTATAAGTGTCTTGACTGTTAATATGCCTGTGGGTGGCTTAAATATGTATTTCCACTTTATATGGTGTGTTTTTTTGTGTATTTGTTGTACATGTAGTGTGTAGTTAAGTTCATTCTTCGTTTGTTGTGTACTGCAGGCTTCTCAAGTTACTAAATTGGTCCAGTCCGCTCTGCTGTTTTTAGTGTAATTAGTTTGTGATACAAGAGGCTAATAATTTCCAGATTTGTTGTGTTTCTTAATAATATTAGGAATGTATACTCGTTTATCAAATGCTTTATCATTTACCCTTGCTGATTCACATTCACAATGAAGTGTAGCTGTAGCTCTAGCCCTATAAATCTACTTTTGACTTCAGTTCAGACAACTTCCATTTTCTCGGTTCACTGGATCGATTACCTAATTAAGGGTGTATATTATTATAATATAAATCTGTTTTCAAAATGGATGGTGAGAATGTATTTATAGAATGTAAATATGTTTAAGTGTTTTGCATGGTAAATAATGAATAATGAAAAAATAAGAGTGATATTCTGTAAAAAATGGTTATGAGAATATATTCTAAATACTAAATTACTATTTTGCCTTTATAATTGTATAAAATAATATTTATTTAATTAGAAATAAATAGGGGTATTCATTCGGTAAATACCGAACCGAATTTCAATTACCGAATACTGAATAAGTCAAAAAATTAGCTACTGAATTTTGCCGGTTTGGTTCGGTAAAAAAAATCAGTAAACGGTTCGGTATTCAGTTTTTATTGAATAGTGAACACCCCTAGAAATATGGGATTCGATCAAAAGGGTAGTCTGGTCAAAGATTTTTTAAAATGCATTCCAGGAATTCAAAATAAGGGATTTGATCATTTTGCGTTGAAAAAGGAAACTCATAACACGTTTTGAAAATGAATTGTCAGAATGAGAATGAAAACGTTGGAGTGTTCTGTAAACGAATCCAAAATTTATTTTTAAAAGGATAATGGAATCAGAAGACGTACTAAATCAAATTCTTTCTTCACAATCTTAAATTTAGTTGCCCTAACTATATTGGGTTTGTATCGTTCAAACTTTTAAAAATTGAGATATAGTAAAATATAATGATCGTAATTTTTTAAATATGTTTGTAAAATTGTAGTATTATAATTGTGATTTATATAAAAATATTAATATATTTTTATATATAAAAAATAATAAATATAACTATATTATAATTAATAAAAGTAAATGTAAATGTAAATTAGTGTTTTTCAAAATCACGATAAGGTCATGATTGATTTTAACAGCTGTTATGAAATTGTGATTTTTTAGCGATGAATACAACATAAATCTTCATATATTTTTTGTGTATTAAAAAAATCGGAATTTGATAATGAATTGCACCTTACCGCACTTTTCGGAACCAAACAAAGTCATTATTATACCAAAGGATATGTCTATCCTAGAACCTACCTTAAAATAATTCAAATTGTTTGAGTTTTTAAAAAAATAATAATAAATATTCATGTTTATATTAGACAAAAAATAACTTGAAACACGTATAAATACTTTCGTGTAATTTATAAATGTTGAAAAAATGACTTTCTATCAACTTATCAAATGAGGAACTGAAAATTGGAGTTTTTTTATGGACCTATCAGTGTCAGATGTGTAAAAAAAAAAAAATTATTGAATTTTTTCTTTTTAATTAATGACAGTGATACCGGTCGTTTCAACAAAATAGCAGTGATAGACGTGTGAGTAGCCCGGTTTTTGTAACACGAGAAACCGGACTACCCTTTTTTTTATTTTTTTAAGCGTAGCCCGGTTTCTGTTAAACGGAAACCGGGCTGGTTTTTAAAATTTTTTTTTTTAAATAAAAAAAAAATCTGTTAAACGGAAACCGGGCTGGATTTTTTAATTTATTTTTTTAAAATAGAGTCCGATTTGTGTTAAACGGAAACCGGGCTACGTTTTTCTTTTTTTAATTAAAAAAAAATACGTTATAATTATTTTTTAAATAACTTGTTCTGGTTTCGTTTTCATTCACAGAAACTGCGGTTTTTCTTCTACTTAATTGCCTTTTTTGCTCTGCTGTTGGCCCAAATCGAATGTAAGTTACAATTATTCTTGTTTTGGGCATCATTCTTGTTCAATTTTGACGATTTATTTTTCAATTGCAGTGTTGATTTTCGATCTCCACCGAATTTTCGAACAAANCTACTTAATTGCCTTTTTTGCTCTGCTGTTGGCCCGAATCGAATGTAAGTTACAATTATTCTTGTTTTGGGCATCATTCTTGTTCAATTTTGACGATTTATTTTCAATTGCAGTGTTGATTTTCGATCTCCACCGAATTTTCGAACAAAAGTTTGTTCCTCCCGATTTTGCAATTTTCGCGTTTTCTTGCCTCCAATCCAAGGTAATTTACAAATATTTTAGTTTTGGTACTCATACTTGTTAAAAAATTGCGATTTTTGTGGGTATTTTGGCACCGATTTGGCACCGAAATTGGCCATTAGGGTTTACGAAAATTCCTAAGTTTTGTATGAGAATAGCAGTTTATTGGGATGAGAATTTACGTTGGATTTTTGTTAAATTTTTGTTAAATTTTTCCTAGATTTAATTATAATTTGTTACTTAATTGCAAAAATTTAGGTACATAGTTAATTTTCCTAAAATTGTCGAATTCAAATTTGACAAGATAATTCTAATTTTAACTTCCTTATGTTATTTATTTCCTTATTCAATCTTATAAATTTTATTTTCTTAATTTTTAAAATGTATTATTTAGTTTTTTTTTTCATGTGCACATTAAAAGTTCAATTTCGTTAGATTATCTTAGATTTAAGATGAATATATATTAGTAATATTTGGATTATCATTGATTTAATTTAGAAAATNGTCTCACTTATGTATAAATGTTTAAAATTTAATTTAAACAATCTTTAAACTTTTAGTTAGTTAATGTTTATAAGAAGAAACAATGAAATTTGTATTACACAAGTCAAGAATGAGAATTTCTATGTGGAACAAAGTTTTGTATCATTCTTTTCCAGACAGATCGACGAGGTTGTTGCGGTTGTTCGATTTCTGTTCCATGGTGAGCGACTCTAGTCTCATTAACATGCCTAGAAGGACTACGTTGTCTTTGTTCACTTGTAGAAGCTTTATTCGATGACGCTAGGGGTCGTCGTTGTCCTCGATCCATTTGACTCGGGAAACGAGTTGTTCGCTGTCGCCCACGTCGACGACGCCGTCGCCGACCTTCATCTACATATAACGGGAATGTATGTATTTTCAATGCTATCGACTCTATATGTTTGATCCACGTAGTGGCTTGGGTCTCTGTTAAAAATGCTACACTCCTACAAAAATACTAAATTAGTTTGATATAATAATTTAATCCAAATATAAGTGTAACTTTAGAAAATATACCACTTGTGCATGAGAACAATGGATCCGTAATATTTTCCACGTTCCACATGAACATTCCATTGCAGAGATGTCCACAATGTGAGTGGTGACATCATCAATGCTACGTCCATGAGACGTAATCGAAGCTATCATTCTACGTCTATCGTACTTCTCGGCGCTGAAGCCAACTCCATCTTTTTTAGCGTTGTTGAAGATTGTTGTTATTTTCTCGGAACAAGTGAATCCCCGTGCACGAAGGTGTATAGCATCATGGGAGTACCTCTCGAAATATGATTTGTATTTTTCGAAAATGACCTGAAATAGTTGAAAAATGAAATTAGAATAACACGAATAGTAATGTGCGACATGTGTTAAAATTAAGTACCTTCGCAATGCATGTTACTGGGAGATTACGTGCATCTTTGAATACGGCATTTATACACTCAGAAACATTTGTTGTCAGTATGTCGTACCTATGACAAAAATTAACAGTATGAAGAAAATTTTACCCTAAAAATATTCCAAACTACGACTACAAGAACCTTTTTCCCCCGCCATGAGCTAGTGTCCATTTTTCCTTTGGAATCGCATTCAAATAATTGAACGCACCGATATTATGCCTTTTAATTGTCTCCATCATCCTATCGAACTCGATGATGGAGTGCGCACTACCTGCTGCCCAACACATGGCCTTAAGACCTCTATCTTTAAATTTCTCGAGCATGTTGCTACGAACATGTCGGAGGCAGAATCGATGAAACACAAAAGGCGGTTGAAATCCTGGAAGACGTTGCATAGCCGCAAGGAATCCAGCCCTCCGATCAGTTAATAAACAAATGTCTTGTCTCCCACGTATCACATGCTCTTGAACTAATTTCAAGAACCAACTTATAGCCTCACCACTCTCTTCATCGACAATCTCAAATACAAGTGGCAGTACATGTCTCATTCCATCTACTGTCACTGCAATTAGTAGTTTGTAGTTGTACCTCCCGTAGAAGTGTGTCCCGTCAACCGATATAACCGGGCGGCAGTACCGGAAACCATCGATACATAGACCAAAAGACCAAAACACAAAATGCAAAAGTCGTTGCTCGTTACAGTTAAACGTATGTCGCCACCCAACAATTGTACTGGGTTCTGATCTCGAACTTCCTATAAGTAACATGGAATATCCATGGTCGATGAATCCCATGAACCATAAACTTTCTCAATAGCCATTTTGACACTTGACCATGCTTTCGGATAAGGTATTTGGAAGCTCCACTGCGCATTGATGTTTGATTGGGCATCAGCCGGCTTGAATTTAGGGTTGGCTGACACCGCTGGAACGAGTTGCCTTGCAATCCAATCTTTTGTCATGTTTATGTGATAAAGCACCATTCGTCTTCTATCGACGCAAGTGTGGTTGTTTATGAACGAGGTTATTGCCCATTCACGATCATTAGAACGATATCCAGCACGAATTCTCCAAGGACATTGATTTGGAGCAGAACGACAACGAACATCGTAGTCTGTACGGATACTCCGATGTACCACAAACTCTCGTTTCGCTATCTTCACAGAGAACTTCGTCACAACATCCTTCAGTTCAGCTTTAGTCTTAAAACAAAAACCAACAACTATGGTGAGAGTGTCGGGATCATAATAACTAGGCATTGATGGTATGTCATACGAATCCGCCCATATTGGTTCCGCATCCGCCGTAAAAAAAGAAGCACTCAACGAATGAGGAATATGAGATTGCCTCGATGCCCAATGTTGGTGTTCCGCACCACCAAAAAATATAGCTTTGTATACATTATTTGGTGGTGGTTCATAGAGACTTGATACAGTAGGTTGGACTCCAACCCGCGGGAAATCCGAATGATACAAATCTCGTGATGAAGCACAAACGTCCACGGCACTGGTCCCTTCAACTCGCATACTACCACTCACATGCCGTGTCACTTGTACTTTCTCATCGTCAATTTCAACATCACCATCATCGTACTCAGACGTCGAATAGTCATTTGGTATCAGTTCCACATCAGAATCTGAGTCATTATCGTCTTCGGTCGAACCCATTGGGGATCTAACACCTAAATAATATGAATAAATATTTAAATAAAAATATTTAACAAAAAAAAATTCAATTAATCAATACTTAAAATTTGACTAATAATTTTATCCAATACACAATCTTTTGAAATGTGTATTTAAAACATCATTAACATAAATAATACAAAAATATATAAATGAAATAAATATTTTAAAAAATAACAAAAAGTAATTCAAATAATACATACTAAAAAAGTAAGTAATTATTGTATCAAATACACCAATTGTAAAATTTATATTTTAAAACATTATTAACCTAAATAACCCTATATATTTCTAAATTACATAATTATTATATCAAATACATAAATTTTTAAAATTGTATTTAAAAAATAATATGCATATTCAAAAATAAATAAGACACATAACAATTTTAGTAAATTGTTAAAAATTTAAATACATGAATAAATAAACAAAACAATATCTAATTAATTATTCAAAGTTAAAATTTTCAACCACGTTAAAAATATTTCAATTTCAAAATATTGAAATTCAAATTTTAAAAAATTAATAACCCAAAATTTGTAATGTTAAACAATATAAACCTAAATAGTATGAATATTCTCAAATTTTTAAATAAAAATAAAAATGTTATAAAAATTTAAATGCATTACTGTTACACTAATAATCTATCAATTATTCAATGCTTACTCATTGTAAGTGTTTGATGGATCAGATTTGTATCCCGACGTTCGTAATCATAATTAGTGTTCCAAGCCAACTCGCGAACATTGGAGTTATCCCGACTACTTTCTCCATATTCAGTAAATGTTATATTTTCCATTTGTGGATTGTATGGAAAGTTCAAGTCAAAATTCATACCTATATTTAATATAAAATGTTAAACAATCAACTTTTCAAATATTTAAACATTTTATTTACCGGGATGAGTCGAATTTTGTCTTCTGTAAGAATGCTCATCACCTTCGGCATAATCGGGAAAATATTCCCATGAAGAATTAAAACTTCCAATCGTTGGATGGATCCATTCGAATAAAAAATCAGAAACTCACTAAGATAAAATAAAAACTCAACAAAATATAAGATCAAAAATTGTTAGTGAATAAGAAATATAAACACACTTGGTTATTTATAGACAATATAAACCCGACATCAGGATCAATCAAAAATTAGAACCACATGTTTTCAGTCACATTTAAATATAAAAAAGGAGCCAGATTTTTTCAACCACATATTTTCAACCATATTATTCTCAGCCACATGCAACCGGGCCCGGTTTTTTTTCCGAGCTGCTCTTCAATTATGTCCCATCATCCGTCCATCACTGCTATATACGTGATAACAATTGGTCCAGTGATAAAACCGAACTGTACAGTAACTCACTGCTACTGTACAGTTTCGCCCTGAAAATTGGTCCCTTAATCATTAAAAATAGTACAAGAAATTTAGCGTGCGGACGAATTTCAGTAAACTAAATGGTGGCTTCCGCTTGTTAACTGCACGGGTTCAGGTGCTGACTCTATACCTATTACCTACTGAACAAAAGAAATAATCAACCTATATCGTTTGTTTTAGAAATGCAAACAAACAGGGGCATACCCGAAAATCAATCACAATAATCTAGAAATGCATGAAAAAATCAGAGATCAGATTCAATCTTGTCATGGAGAGTGACAACCAAGTCATGTGCATCATCGAGGAGTTTCCACACGTCAAGATGCCCTGCCATTGCATTGCACTCCCTCAAAATCTCATCCATACTTCTATATTTCTCTATGATTTCTTTCCTCCGCTGCAAAACAGATGCAGCAATTGCATAAAGAAGAAGATCATCAGTTGGAGGGGCTCCCTCTCTTATCTTTTTCCAACCTTTCTTCCCTATTACACCTCTAATTGCAGCTTGATCCGCCCACATGGCTTCCCAAAGACACAGAGTTTGCTCAAAATTAAGCTCCCTTCGAAAGAGTACAACCACCATTCGGTACACGAAAAAACAATCATCAGCTTGGAGTTTCTCCAAATGTTTGTAGAGACGCAAGTCTTTGTACTTTATTATCTTAGAAACAATTGTGAGTTGCCTTCTTATGCCAAACTCATCAAGCTTAAAATTGTAACGTGCTTTCTTCATGAATCCTACAAAGCACCAGAAAGCTTCACTGTCATCAGTCATCACAGTGATAATGGGGGAAAGGAGGTCACTCATCCCCTGACAATACCCAATCTCAGGGTCATGAAGCGCATAAGCTTCAAGAATGACAACTAAACGGGAAGCGTGGAGAATCCTGGCAGGTTCAAGGTGCTCATAATCCTTCAACCCGACAATCTCAGCAGCACCATTTGCTATATCATCTGAAGTCACATTCTGTATTTGACTGTACGACATCCATTCCGAATTCGTACGGATGGCATCGAGTCGAATGATACGCTGCCATGTAGAGAAACCTTCTAGACCCTGTGATTCTGAGCTGATTTTCGTCGGCAGGGACAATGATGGGTCATTTACGGTTGGTTCAAGATCAACAGAGGAATCTGAATCACAGCCATTCATCATTGAACTAGTTGGAAGATCTGAGTTCTCTTTATCATCTTCACTGGAGAGGGACTCCCTAGTGCTAATAATATACTCAGAATCTGGACCTACACTGGTGCTACTTTCACCAATTTCAATCAGCTTGGCTTTATTATAAAGCTTAATAAGCTGGCTACACGGCATCCATAATCTCTCATATTGTTTCCTGCATGCATTTTTAGGATGGCCACAGTAGTGAGTATAAAGCAAGCTTATGAAGGAAGGAAACCAATAAAAGGGGGTAGAAAAGACAACAGAAAAATTCCAAAAAAGAGGCTGCAAAATGCACCATTCGTAAGAGGTCAAAGCAGTGGATTGGAAAGAAAGTGTTAAATTTATGTGGGCACCTTTTCTGAGTAGCAATGCCGTTTCTTTCTTCCCTGGTACTCGTAAGATCATAACTATAAACAAATGGGAAAAAACGTTAAAAAAACTGCAGTCCCAAGGTATCTGTATTTGTCTCAAAATGTAATGACATTGTACCAAACAAACAAATGAAAGATATTCAATTATTATGCAATAAAAATTATGGAAGCACGAAGGTAATAATGGAATTAAAGAAATAGGCTTGATCAACCATCCACTGAATGGAAAGAGGAAGAGATGACAACTTATAAATACTAACATCAGATGCTTCTATTTTCAGGAGAATATAAACTTACGAAGTAAGAGCACTACTAGTGAGTTGTAAAATAATGAAGATTAAAACCACATTTAACAAACAATGGAAGGTCAAAAAACATAACACGTATTGCATGGATGCTGAAATGGCACAACAATGAATAAACTTACACTCCTAGAAGAAATGGCCAAACTTCTTCTCGTATACATGGATCAACACTCTGCATACAACAGGAAAAAAATCACAATTTTAATCCCACCATAGACAAAGAAAATATCAGGAAAATAGTTCAAGCGTGAAAAACTCACCCCACTGCGCACTATCTTCAAAAATTCAACTCCATCATCATTGAGTTTACCGTCGGGTGTAAAAAAATTTCTCCATTGATGTGGAGATAAGATTTGCTTTCTTTTTCTCCGAGGCCAAAGTGATTTGTGCTGAACCCTGGTCGAGGAAAGCACCACGCAGTAAACAAACATCAATTTTTAAACCTTGAAGCAAGACAGAAAAAGGAGACGTTTTTTTAACAACAGAAAACAAAGTAGACCAACATTAAGAATTAAAATAATAATCAACCATGGAATCCTTAAATTAAGAAATAAAAAAGAAACAAAAAAGATAGAGCTCTAAGCAGATAATATAATATGAGAATCACCAAAAGCAAATTCAGCCAGATGCAAAACAGCTGTAATAATAAAAAGGGGAATAAAACTATTTCAACAAGAAAAAATTATATTCAGAATAATTGAATAACCAAAATTATTAGTTTTCTCAGTGATCATATAGAAATTCAAGACAGGAAAAATATCAGATTAGCTGCATTATGTAAGGTTCCCTACAGTGATGATCTAGCCGATCTAAGGATTTTTCTGCCTCGATGATATCAGAGAAGCAATTCTAGATGCACTTAAAAACGGTTTCTAATTGAATATTCAGGAATACTGACACATCTGCGTTGAAATCACAAAGGGGCGGTAGAATCAGGAGCGAACGAAACCGAGAATAATATGAAGGAAGTAAAGTGAACGAAAGTTTGAGTGAACAGAGCCTCACCGGCGTGAAGAAGAAGAAGAGGAAGGAGCTGGTGATGAGTTTGTGGACGCTAATAATTTCGAATGAATCCATGAAAGAGGTGGAGGAGACGACGGCTTATGTGAGGATGACGGATGTAGCGAAGGTTTTGATGACGTCGACAGAGTATGACTTCGTATTAGAGCTTTCATCTACAAAGCTTCCTTATAATCTCCTTTTCCTACCAGATAAACTAATCCTCCTAGGGTTTCAAATTTGAACGCCAATCGGCAAAAATCTCCAGTTCTTTACCTAGTTGCGTAGACGACGGCGACGGTTACAACCAGTCCAGCAAAGAGAGTGATACCGATGCTAGAACCATGGTTAGCTGCCTTTCCCATCCATAAACCTCCGCCGCCACCGCTGATGCGGACGATCCTACTTCCGATAGCCTCAATCGCCGCTGGGAGCATAAGACGGAGTTCTGGAATGATGAATTTGAACTGGACAGGTGCAGTACCGCTGATACTGTGTTATGATGTTATCTACCATTAACCAACTCGAAATTATGAGCTGCTTTGACGTCGTTGCTTCTTCTTTCCCCCGCTTCCATTCGTCGTTCACTTCCTCACGACGCCATCATTGGGCGTCTGGATTTTTAATCTTTCATGTCCCATCTAGTTAGGGCATGGTGTAGGGCTTTTTTACCTTTATACCACGGTTAAAGTACCATTTATCCATATACCAATCTATCACATCATTACTTCCCAAAAAAATAATAAAATGATATATTTGATCCCAAATTTTACATAATTTGATAATTTTGGTTTAAGTTTTGAACGTTAAATGTAGTTTTCAAATTTTTGATAATTTGGTTCCCAAATTTTGTTTATTTGACAAATTTGATTTCCAAAGTTTAATATTTTGATAAAATCAGTCTCCAAAACTTTTATGTTAAGAATAGCGGTCCCAAAGTTTACATATACTAACAAATATAGTCCATAAAATTTCAGAAATTGGGTGGAATAACGACCTTAGAAGTCATAACGGACCATAACAGAATTCCGGACTAGTATACCGACCGGACTAGTATACCGACCTTAGAAGACAAATTTGATTTCCAAAGTTTAATATTTTGATAAAATCAGTCTCCAAAACTTTTATGTTAGTAATAGCGGTCCCAAAGTTTACATATACTAACAAATATAGTCCATAAAATTTCAGAAATTGGGCGGAATAACGACCTTAGAAGTCATAACGGACCATAACAGAATTCCGGACTAGTATACCGACCGGTACCACAAATTCGGTCGGCACCGATATTTTGACATGTATATATCGACAAAAAATTACATCCAAACTTCAAATGTTGAGAACAAATTGGTATCGTGGTTATATGTTCTCTTGAAAATTACAAATCGGATGTAACTCGTTGTCTTTCCAAAAAATTCAATGAGTCACTCATGTAATTGTCGGAAATTGTCAAAATAGATTTTAAGAGACAATTACCTCAAAACCAAAACAAATAAATTTCATCAATTATTAATAAAATTCAAGAGTTGACATTAGGAATACAAATTGATATCGTGGTTATATATTCGGTTGAAAATTACAAATCGGATATAACTCGATGTCTTCCCGAAAAAGTAAATGAGTCATCTGTCTAATTTTCGGAATCCGTCAAAATAAATTTCAAGAAACAATTACCTTGAAAAAAACAAATAAATCTCATCAAATATTAATAAAATCCAAGTATTGACTTTCGGAATACAAATTGATATCGTGGTTATACGTTCGGTTGATAATTATAAATCGTATATAACTCGCGGTCTTTTAGAAAAAGTCAATGAACCACCTATGTAATTGTCGAAAATCATCAAAATAAATTTCGAGAAACAATTACATTGAAACTTCAACTAATAAATCTCATCGAACATTATAAACTTCAAGTGTTGACATTCAGAATACAAATGGATATCGTTGTAATATATTCGATCGAAAATTATAAATCGGATATGAGACTAATAATTTCCAATTTATAAACACTAAGATGCATCGTGAAAATCATATTCATACATATCGGTCATCAAATTACCAAACCACTCATACGAAAAAGACGAAAACTGTTACTATTTACTAGAGGGTTATTCTTGAAAGGATTTGAAACTTCCAGGGCTTCTAATGCAATTTACAAACTTTGGAGGCATCGTCTTTACATTATTTTAAACATTAGGGGTTAATGCCGTAATTTTCTCTTGAAAAATATGAAATAGAATGCATATTAATTTTTAAGAACTACACATTATAGTTGAAAAATCAGAATGTATAAATCAAAATTTAAAATGGATATTGGTTCTGTTTCAAAAACATATTATGCATTCTATAATGCATAATTCGTTTTCATAATTTGTGCAAAACATTGCTTAAATTTGTGTAATTTTAGTTCGGGGACCTTAATTGCCAAAAATTAAAACTTTAAAGATCAATTATGTCACCCACACAAAAGTTCGGGAACTGGTTTTGCAAAAAACATAATAATTTGGTGATCGATTTTGTCAACATAAATTTCCGGAGACTGGTTTTGCCAAAATGTATAAAATTTTAAGATCAAAATTGTCAAAACATCCAAACTATGAAGTCCAAAAATGCATTCCGCCCCCAAAAAATATTGTTAGGTTGATATGTTTGTAAACTACATTTTTTAGACGGGATATATTGGCAAAAAATCAAATATTAGCACAATCCATGAAAGCGCATAGGACGTCGTTTTATCGAACCCACACTCAAAACTTATCTTTATATTTTTTTGCACACTGTGACGGAAACTATGACAACCCACAAATCGGACTCCGTGAGAGGTATGATCAAAGAAGATAGAGTTTACTTACGTTGCGGACGGATCGGGGAAGTAGCGATCATAAAGGAGACGGGGTAAAAAGTAATTAAGAAAGGGAATGATATATTAAAATGCAATTAATATAAGTTAAAATGCATATAAATAGGGATTAAGATGAGTTACATTATGATAATAGACAAATTGATACGAAAAGGCTCGAGAGACAACCCCATCCAAATATTCGCAACGAATTTGTAGCAAAGTCCTAAGGATCATCAAGTCATTTGTGTTTAGTTTATTGTTTTGTTTAATGAACTAGTTGTTGATGGTCCACCCCAAGACTTGGTTTTGTGCATCTTGCTACGTTACTTTCCTAGTTAAAACTCTCTTCTTGGTGCATGTTTTAGTGAGTTTCCTTGCACCCACAACAGAGTGTGGTACCACACTCCTAACCGGCTAGGCTCGGGTTCAAGGCGTGACTAATACGATCCCAAAGTTTTTTTTATTTTACAATTTCAATCTTTGATTTATTTAACGATGTTAGCTTCCATTCAACGACGACCACTACCTTATTCCCTTAGTGATATGTTATTGATCGTTCCATTGTTTTCATTATTCTTGGCATATTGCCATTATAGTGCATATGTCGATAATAATTTCTCTAGACATCGTGGTTTTTTGCTCTTTGAGATTTTTCACGTAAAACACTAGTGTGTCTTCACTATTACCTTAATTAAATTGTCTATACAACAATAACTATGAGAATCTAATTCTGTAAAATCTTAACTTTCCGAGAATCGAATGACTATTGATACTCTTAGAAAACAACTACAACACATTCCCTATGGTTTTTGTTGTTCTGACCGGCTAGTTGTTCCACTACATGGAAATCAATCATTAGTTTTTTCCTTCTTTTTGGAAGATTGCCATCTCATCGAAGACAAAGAAGCAAAATACAATCTCTAGATCTTCCTCCAAAGACGAATATTACGGCTTACGCTATGACATCTATTGTATACAAACTAACTTCGGTCAAGCAACTTCTCACCGATTTAGGAGTCCCTCATACAACACCTATTTGGTTATTTTAAGATTATCAACCATTGATTCACATTGCCACTGTTTTATTCTTTCATGAGCGTCTTAAGTATATGAGGTTGAATGCAAGGTTCTCATACCGCCCGGTACCGCTCATACCTGTCGTGACCGATACGAGCGATCTTTTCGATATACCGTTGGTATATTAAAATACCGATGTACCAGTCACGATCGATATTTATCGGTATGACCGGTATACCGGGTGGTATACCAGCGGTATAACTTCATTTGAATGTGACTTCATTTGATTGTTGTCTCCAAAGAGGAGGTTAAGCCCAAGTAAGTTCACATTTCACACTAAACATCAATTGAGTGATATGATGGCAAATAGCCTAGTATGTGGATCATTCACACTTGTTAACCAAGTCGGATATTTATGATTTTCATATGCGAACTTTAATGAAGTGAAAATGAGATTATGGTAGATTGAGAATATCATGATAAAATCTCATATACCAAGACAATTAAAGGAAATTGGTGCAAGATGACACATGCCCACAATTAAGGCAACATGCACAATTTGGACAATTCTCATAAATATTTTCCTTTACACTTGTCCATTAGTCTACCTATAGTATTGTCCGCACTCAAAACTATTTTCGTCGTATAAATTTTTCTACACGTCATTATTCTCTTACATCTACATCATATTTTCTCTCTACTTCTAAAAATTCTCACTTATCTAAATCATTTATCTTTCATTCACATCATCTTATCTCTTCAAATTTAATTTTATCTTTCTATCTCAACAATTTTATCTATATATTATTCAACTTCTCATTTAATTTAATACTTGTAACTATTTCATTTGAGTTTGAGTTTCTTTTTTATTATTTCATATTCCATATTGTTATATATATTTTCGAAATATACAATCCGAAACAAGTCACGAATTTAAATTACTAAATTAATCTAATATACATAAGTTTTAATATCATTATAATTTTAATTATAATATTACAAATAATATCAAATATTTAATTGATTTTTTAATATTACTATATCAATTATATAATAAAATATAAATAATAAAGCAAAATAAAAAAAAATGAAAAAGAACATCTCCGCCGACAACCCCTTGTCGATCCTTAGACTATCTGTAATCTTGTCCGTGTTCAAAACTATTTACACCGTATAAATCTCTCTACACATCATATTATCTTTCAACTTCTAAAACTTCTCACGTATCCATATCATTATTTATTGCTATTTCATCTACATCATCTTCTCTCTCCAAATTTCATATTACATTTCTGATGAGAACTCTAGGACCGGGTAACTTGTGATGGGTAAGGCCCAGCAACGATTGGACCAATTCAAATGGCGAGAATGAATCCTTATAGCCCATTTCATATCTCCAATGAAGAGCGGCCCGATGTTTAACTGGAGGACCGAAGCTGACCTTACGAAATAAAGAGTTTTCTGCCAGCTGGCACCTGGGTTCGGTCCGAGCAGTTACAACTCACGTTTACCACGCTTCGGGCCTTCCCACGTTTACCACGCTTTGGGCCCGATCACGCAGGCCACGCCTCGGTCCCATCCTCGTTTTACATCCCGCGATAACAACCTCTAACAAACCTGTCATAGGCGGTTACGGAGCGTGATTTACACTCACTAAGGACTCTATAAATACAGGGCCTGACGACGGAAATAGGAGGACCCTTTGGACGCGGAAGAACAGGCTGTTACTCTGTCGGATTCTTATCGCTTTCTTTACCTCGTCATTTTGATTAGCCTCTCTTGTATTGAATATGAGTTATTTCATTAGTGAACAGGCTAAGAGCACAATATGCTCTTAGTCGAGTGGTTTTCACCCCAATTCCTGGGGTTTCCACTATATATCGCCGTGCACTTTATTTATTTCCAGCTTTTGATCGTCTTCCACATTTAAAACAAATCAGAACCGAGTTCGTTTGTTGAACGAACCGGACGACTGTTGGTATCCCCTAAAAGGGGACCATAACAGTTTGGCGCCGTCCGTGGGGACGATTCTCTAATCCCATTTGAGTCTTCTACCAGGGATAGGATAATCAAAGGCATGTCGACTAGAACTCCGACGAATGATAGTGACGTGCTTCCCGACAGTCTTCCAGCACCAACATTCAGTGGCATTCTAGTAAGTCTAGGGAGGATCTATTCCAAAAGGTATCACCCAGCTAGGCGAATCACAGTTTGGCCTGGCTATAACAGTGTAGCCAGAGAGGGCGGCTAGCACCTCACAGGATTTGGAAGCTGTCGTAAGGAAGGTGGTACTGGAAATTACGACGGAGAAAAGTGGAACAGAAACACCGGCTGTATCCAACCCTGTTCCCAGAAGTCGAGGATACGAGAGTGATCCTGACGAGCGCAGTACTGATGATGAAGAAATCATCAGGCGTGGCGTCACAATGAGGAGGCCTAGATATCGATCTACTCCTCCCCCTCCAGCCAGAGCTTTAACTCCCGCTCCTGGAAATGACCAGGAGCAGATGCAGCGACGAATAGATGAGTTCACCAGGGAGTTAGAAAAAATGCGTGCATTGAAGGATTGCGAACCGAATCTGGGACGAAATCCTGGTTTATTTAATAGGGCCATGGAGGCCCCTATCAGGCGGAGTAAGGATGACGATTAGTGGCATAATTTACATGCTGTCCAAGCGTCATCCCAGTAATCTGAAGGCGTATCAGCCGCCTTGGGAGATTTGATGCTCCCCTTTTCTGAGAAATCTGGGCAGCAGTCCCAGATCGACATTATCGCAACCCCGAGGGGTTGCCAACATTTCGTGGCGATGGCGATCCGATCGATCATGTCGCTGATTTCGAGTTACGTATGGGAACTGTTCGGGCCTCTGATTCATTAAAGTGCCGCATCTTCACGGCAGGATTACAAGGCGATGCCCGAACATGGTTCAAAAATCTGCCGGCCCGATCCATACAGTCGTATGGCGGGTTTATTTTGGCTTTCTCAGAGCAATTCGCTCCAAATGTAGGACCGCCTCGAAGCAGGCATGAACTATATCAGCTAAAATATATCCCGGCGAAAATGAGTCTTCGTTCCATTATGTAGAAATTCAACAGGACCGCCCGAGGCACCAAACTCGAGCTCCGGGATAAAATCAATATTCTACAGCAGGTCTTAGGACCGTGCGTCCTTTCGGCCAGTTTGGTGAAGAGCCCACCATCTACCTTAGCAAAACTGCTTCAAAAAATCAACAAGTATATTAAGGTAGATGAAGCGCTGGGGCTTGGTTATCGGAAGCCTAGCGGGAATTCTGAGCCCGCAGGTGATCATAGGGTTTCATACCCGAAGAAACAGTCGCGAGAAGTAGCGGCTGTGAATGAAAAAGACGTCCCCCCGAAGCAGGAGGACAATCAGGTGTATTGCGAGCTCCATCATAACCGCGATCACCCAACCTTGAAGTGCCCGCTGTTGAAAGAGACAGTAGAGGCAATGGGTAAAGAAAAGCCCGACCGGAATGGTTAGAAGGGCAAGCGAGCGGAATTCCCCCGAAGGGGCCATCAAGGTGACGATCGTCACAGGCCTGTTGTTTATTTTTAATCCTATTAGTTAAGCTACGTTAGTTAAAGCGATAAAAATGACACCAGATTTATAGTGGTATCCGATCACGTTGTCTTAGTTAAGACACGATCGTATCGGCAATCCACTTTCCAACACCCTGCAATTTATTCACTACTTTAGTTGCAATGTTCAACAAAACAGAACACAGAACCAACTAAAACACAGAATACACAGATTCACAGCAAGTTAAAGGTATTGTACACAAACGAAACACCACCAGAGTACTGAACTTCTTAATCGCTAAGAAGTCAGTAACGTAAACCTGCAGTTTTCAACCAAAACGTTAGTTAACACAGCAATTTCAGAGTATACGTTTTGAAGCCTTAACAGTGGACAGAGACTGTAGGAAGTTCTTGTCACACAAGCCAAACGTATCTACACAGATCTACATAATGTTTTAAAGGCTTCTGTACGTATCTTGGTCACTGGTTTCCATGAACTCAGATCTATACAGATCTGGCTTGAAAACACTTACGTTGACAGAAATCTTTAAGAAACCCAAAGGTTTTCTCAAAGACGTAACCCAAAACACTAAGTAATCTTACAATAAGTGCTTAGAGCCAACAAATTAGGCTAGAAGCAGAGCGAATAATACTGAACGTAAGTACTGAAAGTAAATACAGAATGTTAAAGTGCAGTATGTAAATGTCTTCTTTAACCAAGTCACACAGTTCCTCAGATCGTCAAGGATCTGTCTGAAACTCAGACTATCAGGCCAAGAACGTTGAGAAAATCCACAGATTTTCTCAAGAACGTAAACCAAAACACTAAGTAATCTTACAATAAGTGCTTAGAGCCAACAAATTAGGCTAGAAGCAGAGCGAATAATACTGAACGTAAGTACTGAAAGTAAATACAGAATGTTAAAGTGCAGTATGTAAATGCCTTCTTTAACCAAGTCACACAGTTCCTCAGATCGTCAAGGATCTGTCTGAAACTCAGACTATCAGGCCAAGAACGTTGAGAAAATCCACAGATTTTCTCAAGAACGTAAAGATAGCGCTGTAAATTTTTGAAAAAACGTAAAGCAGTTTTAAAACTTTGCACAACGCACTAACGTTCTAGATCTGAATAATGAAAGCGATAGCAAGAGCACTAACGCTAGCAAGAACAGAGCAAGTAAGCAAGGTTAGAACGCTAAAGCAAGAACAGAGCAAGAAGAGAGCAAGAGAGCAAAGCGCAAAAAACAGAAATGCAGAAAATGAAAAGTGACGAAAATTCTGAAGCGCCCAGACTTATATAGTACAAGCCAAGCCCAATAACAGAAGCGAAGTTTCTAGAAGGCCCAACGGCCCATACTCATTAACGATAGGTTAATTGCAATTCACAGCCCACGTACATATACAGCCCACATACATATACAGCCCATCAACGTTCAGCCCAAATCACAACCCATATAGTACATGCTTGGCCCAATAACGACAGCCCATTAACAGAAACAGAAAACGAACGATATTACCGAACGATATTACCGAGATTAATACTGCCAACAAGGCTGAGGGGAAGAGATAATCGGGGACAACCCCGAAACTATAATGATCAGACGGAGAACCGAAGGTCTCCTCCGCTAGAGCAAGAAAGAGGCCAACACGGTCGTGAGAACCGTGGTCAGGGCCGAAGAAGAAGATGGCGGGGCCGTGGCGGCAGAGCCCCTCAAAATGAGGGTGGGAGACAGGAGCAGGCTGCTCCCCCACCTGCTGAAACTGGTGCCCAACCTCCTCGAAATGAGGCTTCACCGAGAGAAGTGGCCGGAGATATTTATGTTATCTCTAGTGGATTAAGAATAAATGAATCGGTCCGGGACCGAAAGAGAACAGCGCGCGGAGACTCTGCTGAGAGCTCCGAATCTGTGGCGCTGGTAAAATATGATCCCATGGATCGGTCCTCCTTCTTCAGAGAGGACATCACTTTTGTAACAACCCTGATTTGGGCCTAGTTGTTTAGTTAAAACATGATAATTAAAACGGAAATATTCGGAAGCAAATTTAAAACATAGTTCGAAACATTAAAGTACGACTGCATAATTTAGAGTGTTCTCCGAAGGACCGGACAACTGACGACCTCCTTCCCCGTCCCTATCATATCTCACCTGCGTCACCTACAAAATCTGTAAAGCGGTCACAATCTATTAAAGGAAACTTCACACACACTACACATTATCTTTCTTACTTCTTAGTTGCATCATACACACACACATGAACCATTTCACTTAACCGTTTTCTTATTTCCCTCTTCTTTTACCCTTATCATTTCCATCATTCATTAACTTTTCTGTTGCCGAGATTAACATNATCGTATCGGCAATCCACTTTCCAACACCCTGCAATTTATTCACTATTTTAGTTGCAATGTTCAACAAAACAGAACACAGAACCAACTAAAACACAGAATACACAGATTCACAAGAAGTTAAAGGTATGGTATACGAACAGAACACCACCAGAATACTGAACTTCTTAATCGCTAAGAAGTCAGTAACGTAAACCTGCAGTTTTCAACCAGAACGTTAGTTAACACAACAGTTTCAGAGTAAACGTTTTGAAGCCTTAACAGTGGACAGAAACTGTAGGAAGTTCTTGTCACACAAGCCAAACGTATTTACACAGATCTACGTAATGTTTTAAGGCTTTAGTACGTATCTTGGTCACTGGTTTCCAGGAACTCAGATCTATACAGATCTGGCTTGAAAACACTTACGTTGATCCAAGTCTTTAAGAAACCCAAAGGTTTTTTCAAAGACGTAACCCAAAACACTAAGTAATCTTACAATAAGTGCTTAGAGCCAACAGTTTAGGCTAGAAGTAGAGCGAATAATACTGAACGTAAGTACTGAAAGTAAATACAGAATGTTAAAGTGCAGTATGTAAATACGTTCTTTAACCAAGTCACAGAAAATCCACAGATTTTCTCAAGAACGTAAATAGAGCGCTGTAAATTTTTGAAAAAACATAAAACAGGTTTAAAACTGAACACAGCGCACTAACGTTCTAGATCTGAACAATGAAAGCGAAAGCAAGAGCACTAACGCTAGCAAGAACAGAGCAAGTAAGCAAGAACAGAATGCTAAAGCAAGAACAGAGCAAGAGAGCAAAGCGCAGAAACAGAAATGCGGAAATGAAAAAAGTGACAAATTTCTGAAGCGCCGCACTTTATATAGTACAGGCCAAGCCCAATAACAGAACGAAGTTTCTAGAAGGCCCAGCGGCCCATACTCATTAACGATAGGTTAATTCAATAACATTCAGCCCACACCATACACAGCCCATTGGATTTCACAGCCCAAAGAATTTCACAGCCCAATAACATTCTTGGCCCAATAAAGATAGCCCATTAACGAAACAGCAAACGAAATTACCGAACGATATTACCGAGATTAGTCCAGCTTCAACATTCTCCCCCTTAATCTTGTGATATCGTAGACGAGTACCTGTAACACCCGAGATTTACTGCTTCAAGAGTTTTGGTCTCACACACACACTTAAGAGGGCGATGAACTCCCCCTTAATTCGAAAAAGGTGTAACCGGGGAGGGATGAACAACCCATAAGACAGCCTTATTCCAGGTAGGGATTTCTCCCCCTAAGTCCAGATGCGTATGCTCCTCAACGGGAGTACGCCAGGCCCCGGGAAGGAAGGAGGTTAGTATAGCACATATATATCACGTTTGGAACTAAAAACAGTTACAACACACATGTTAAAAAAAATTCAGACAAAAATTAAGGACACATCATCAATCCTAAACAATTTCTAAGTTCAATAAACTGTGCATAATCCAAAGGTTTAGTAAAAATATCTGCAATTTGATCACATGAGGGCACAAATTTCACAAAAATAGTATTGTTCTCAACTAGATCTCTCACATAGTGATGCCTAATTTCGATGTGTTTACTTCTAGAGTGATAGACTGGATTTTTAACTAAATTAATGGCACTAGTATTATCACAATTAACCGTCACAGTTTCTATAGGCATATTATAGTCAAGCAATTGAGATTTTATCCACAAAATTTGAGTGCAACAATTTGAGAGAGAAACATACTCAGCTTCGGTAGATGAAAGGGCTACCGTGCTTTGTTTTTTACAAAACCATGACACTAGGCAAGGACCTAAGATATGGCATGAACCACTTGTGATTTTTCTATCTAATTTACAACCATCATAATCAGCATCAGCATACACAACAAGTTCGAAATCTTCAAAATTTGGATAAAACAATCCTATATTTAAAGTTCCTATGAGGTATCGAAATATGCGTTTCACAGCTTTCAAATGTGACACTTTTGGATTAGACTGAAATCTAGCACACATGCAAACAGCAAACATAATATCCGGTCTAGACGAAGTTACGTATAATAAAGATCCTATCATACTCCTATACAATGTCTCACTTACACATTCCTCATTTTCATCAATCGTCAAATTTAAATGAGTTTGCATGGGAGTTTTCATGGATTTTGCATTACAAACATCGTACTTTTTCAAAAGTTCTTTAATGTATTTAGATTGGGTAATAAACACACTAGATTCAAGTTGTTTAATTTGCATTCCTAAACAAAACGAAAGTTCGCTCATGTTGCTCATTTCAAATTCAGATGCCATAAGATCACAAAATTCAGCAATTAAACATGAATTAAAACTACCATATATAATGTCATCCACATAAACTTGCACAAGGATTAAATCAGAATCTAAATATTTAACAAATAAAGTTTTATCAACACTACCCTTCTTATACCCACAAGATAACAAATATGTGCTTAATCTTTCATACCAAGCTCTTGGAGCTTGTTTAAGTCCATACAAAGATTTTTGCAATTTATACACATAATCAGGTTTAGAAGGATTTGAAAATCCAGCCAGTTGTTTAACATACACATTTTCAGAGATAAAACCATTTAGAAATGCAGATTTAATATCCATTTGGAATAACTTGAAACATTTATATGCAGAAAATGCAATTAACATTCTAATTGATTCCATCCTAGCAACCGGAGCAAAAGTTTCACCATAATCTATTCCCTCTTCTTGTGTATAACCTTGGGCCACTAACCTAGCTTTATTTTTAACTATGTTACCATGTTCATCTAGTTTATTCTTAAATATCCACTTAGTTCCTATGACATTCTGATCTTTAGGAGGGGGGACTAATTCCCATACACAGTTTTTTTTAAATTGAAGTAATTCATCTTGCATTTCATTGATCCAATTAATGTCACTTAAAGCATCATTTACATTTTTAGGCTCAATAAAAGACACAAAAGCATGTAACTTACAAAATGAGTTAAAAGACCTACGTGTTCTAACAGATTCATTAACATCTCCTAAGATATTAGACTTACTTAAGCATTTAGGCATATTCGGTATATAAGACGGTTTTACGACTCGACCAGATTCATTAGATGGAGTAGGAACCGAGATTTCAGACTCAAGATTTTCAGGTTCAATTTCTTCCCTATTTACAAAATAGTGATCATCTTCTTTTTCATTTTCAGACTCGAGATTTTCAGATTCTAAATCTTTTTCGTTATTGGGTTCAATTTCTAGATTTTTATTTGTTTCATCGAAGAAGATGACATGTATTGATTCAATTACCTATTTTAGTTCTTTAAGAAAAATCCTATAGGCTTTCCTAGTTGACGAATAACCTACAAATTTACCTTCCCTACTCTTACTATCAAATTTACCTAAAGTTAATTGATCGTTATTATGTACAAAACATTTGCACCCAAAAACATGAAAATACCTAACATTCGGAGTTTTGTCAAATAATAGTTCATAAGGGATTTTCTTAAGGATTCCTCTAAGTGTAACTCTATTAACTACGTGGCAAGCGGTATTTACGGCTTCAGCCCACAAATACTTGGGTGTTTTATGTTCGATTAACATGGAACGAGCCATTTCTTGTAAGGTCCTATTTTTACGTTCTACAACACCATTTTTTTCGGGGGTTCGAGGACACGAAAAATTGTGTTCAATACCCGAGTTTTGACACAAACTAGTAAATTCATTATTATTAAATTCCCCACCATTATCACTCTTAAGAAATTTTATCTTAAGGTCTAATTTATTTTCCCATTCAATTTTAAACTGATTAAAATATGAAAACGTTTCTGATTTTAATTTTAAGAAAAAGACCCAAGTAAACCTAGAGTAGTCATCAACTATAACAAAACACCAACTTTTTCCTCTTATACTAGATGGTCTAATTTCACCAAAGAGATCCATATGTAATCTTTCTAATTTCATAGAAGAGTTTACAGCATTAATTCTTTTGAAATTTGCCATAGTTTGTTTAGATTTAGCACATACTTCACAATTATATTTAATGTTTCTAAAGGTGTCATCTATACCTCTAATTAGATTACCCTTTTTTAATTTAGAAATAAGATCTATACTAGCATGTCCTAACTTCCTATGCCATTCATATGCAGAATCAGATTGAGAAATTAAATATGCATTCACATTTTCAACTTTATTTAACATATACACATTTTTCACTCTGCATGCTTTCAAAATTAAGACACTACATTTAAGCACATTGCATGCATCTTTTCAAAAAGTAACCTCATAACCAGAATCGCATAATTGGCTAATGCTTATCAAATTATGCATCAAATTATTAACATGCAAAATATTCTCAATCTCAAATTGACTAGATTTAAAGGTTTCCGTACCTATTACTTTACCATTAGAGTTGTCACCATAAGTAACTCTACCACCTCTAGTACTTCTATAATCACCAAGCAATTCTTTGTTTCCTGTCATGTGGCGAGAACATCCACTATCTAGGATCCCCACCTATACATTTAGGCAACCAGATCTGATTAAGAGAATAAAACTTTAATGTTTCATATTTCCTATGGTAGGATATCAGTCTGCTAATGAGAGAGTTAACAGAAATGTTTTTTTCGTTTCCAATTTTTACAGCAGCAGGCAAACTAATGACAAGTTTATTTGAGTGGTTCTTAAAATTTTTCCTACTAGGTGCATGATACTTAGAAAATCTAGGTTTTGGATTAAAGCCTATGCCTTGTCTAGAGGAAACAAATTTGTTATCAGTCTCTACACATTTCTTATGTTTCATATTGCATGCTTTTTCAATCTCATTTGTTTCTACATTATAGGAAGTAGATGCCTTCACAAATTTGTTATCAGAAGTATTAACAGAAGCAGAAACATGCAAAACATCTTGTTTATTTACATTCATAGTTTCAGTATCCACACCAACCGAGCAAGTAGGAACAGAGGAGTCAAAATAATCATGTGAAGTTGATTTAACAAATTGTAAAGGAGATTTTGCACACGAATTTTCAGAGACCGAATTGAAACCTAAACCAGTTTTATCATAGAAGTTCTTTTGAACACTTAGGATTTTATTTAGACACTGTGTACTAGGATTGTTTTCAATTTCTACTTGTTTGGTTTCAGAAAGCAGAGTTTCGTATTTCTTTTCTAAATCTGAATATTTCTTAACCAATTTCGCAAATTCTATTAGCAAATCACTACATTCCTCAGAATTATTTGAACTGACCTCACTATCAGTTTCATTTTGATTCATGCCAACCAAGGCTAGATTCTCTTCACCAAGAGAAGCATACCCACAGTTTTCTGATTCACTTGATGAAGACATTTCTTCATCTAGTAGAGCTTGCAAAACCGATTTTTTCTTTTCAGGATCCTGTTTCAATAAAGGACAATTAGTTCTAATGTGACCAGGTTTTTTACACTTAAAACATGTAATATTTTTTAATTTTTCAGGATCCATTTTAGATGTTCTTTTAGCTTTTAAGAGTTTTTGAATTTTCTTTGCTAGTAGAGAAATCTCAATGTCTGAATCACTTTCTGATTCAGTTGATGAAGACATTTCTTCATCTAGTAGAGCTTGCAAAACCGATTTTTTCTTTTCAGGATCCTGTTTCAATAAAGGACAATTAGTTCTAATGTGACCAGGTTTTTTACACTTAAAACATGTAATATTTTTTAATTTTTCAGGATCCATTTTAGATGTTCTTTTAGCTTTTAAGAGTTTTTGAATTTTCTTTGCTAGTAGAGAAATCTCAATGTCTGAATCACTTTCTGATTCAGATACTGCAGATTTCTTTGAAGCTTTGGGTGAGGACTGTATTTCAGTTTTCTTTGACTTAGACATTTGTTTGACTACTTGACTTGTTGACTCAGTGGTTTTTAAAGCGAGAGAAGAGGATTTTTCAGCAAGTTGTTGTCTACTCATCAAATGTAGTTCTTTGGTTAGCAAAATACCAAACAGTTCGTCTACACTTAGAACATCTAGGTCTTTTGTTTGTTCTAAGGATTTCCCATTTATTGTCTAGACTCCTTAGGACTTTAGAATTCTTTTCTTCATTAGTAATTTTATGACCTAACAGCTCCATTTCATTCACAAGAAGAATGAAACGTTGCTGTCAGTCAATCATAGACTCGTTACTGTTCATTGAAAACATTTCTAGTTCTTCTTTAAGCATGTTCAACTCAGTTCTTCTAATCCTAGAGGTTCCTTCATACAAAATTTCTAACTTAGACCAAGCCTCATGTGCAGTTTTACAGCTAGATATTTTATTAATCTCAGTTACAGTTAAAGCAGAAAACAAAGCACTAGAGCATCTAGCATTTAACTCTATAGAATTATCTTTATCAACAGAAACGGGTTCTAAGTCCATATCTGGTACCAAGCCAGTACCAGATACTACACACCTATAGATTTTCAAATCTTGTTTAAGAAACGTCAACATATTAGCCTTCCAGTAACCATAATCTTTTCCGTTGAACTTAGGAGGCTTATTTAAAAACCAACCAGTTCTAGTATGGTTACCATCCTTAGGCACTACCTCCTTAGACTCACAAATTATTGACATGCTTGGAATTTAAAACTGAAAACAGTAACACAGATTCACGTAAGTATGCAAGCAAAGCAAGAGAGACAATCAGGCAACCTAAACGAATATTGAAGGAGTAACTATCAGAGCACTTAACTAATATGATTAATTAGTAAGTACCCCGCATCTCCACCACTTGTTGTTTATTTTTAATCCTATTAGTTAAGCTACGTTAGTTAAAGCGATAAAAATGACACCAGATTTATAGTGGTATCCGATCACGTTGTCTTAGTTAAGACACGATCGTATCGGCAATCCACTTTCCAACACCCTGCAATTTATTCACTACTTTAGTTGCAATGTTCAACAAAACAGAACACATAACCAACTAAAACACAGAATACACAGATTCACAGGAAGTTAAAGGTATTGTACACAAACGAAACACCACCAGAGTACTGAACTTCTTAATCGCTAAGAAGTCAGTAACGTAAACCTGCAGTTTTCAACCAAAACGTTAGTTAACACAGCAATTTCAGAGTATACGTTTTGAAGCCTTAACAGTGGACAGAGACTGTAGGAAGTTCTTGTCACACAAGCCAAACGTATCTACACATATCTACATAATGTTTTAAAGGCTTTTGTACGTATCTTGGTCACTGGTTTCCATGAATTCAGATCTATACAGATCTGGCTTGAAAACACTTACGTTGACAGAAGTCTTTAAGAAACCCAAAGGTTTTCTCAAAGACGTAACCCAAAACACTAAGTAATCTTACAATAAGTGCTTAGAGCCAACAAATTAGGCTAGAAGCAGAGCGAATAATACTGAACGTAAGTACTGAAAGTAAATACAGAATGTTAAANTGGCTAATGCTTATCAAATTATGCATCAAATTATTAACATGCAAAATGTTCTCAATCTCAAATTGACCAGATTTAAAGGTTTCCGTACATATTACTTTACCATTAGAGTTGTCACCATAAGTAACTCTACCACCTCTAGTACTTCTATAATCACCAAGCAATTCTTTGTTTCCTGTCATGTGGCGAGAACAGCCATTATCTAAGATCCACACCTATACATTTAGGCAACCATATTTGATTAAGAGAATAAAACTTTAATGTTTCATATTTCCTATGGTAAGATATCAGTCTGCTAATGAGCGAGTTAACAGAAATGTTTTTTTCGTTTCCAATTTTTACAGCAGCATGCAAACTAATGACAAGTTTATTTGAGTGGTTCTTAAAATTTTTCCTACTAGGTGCATGATACTTAGAAAATCTAGGTTTTGGATTAAAACCTATGCCCTGTCTAGAGGAAACAAAATTGTTATCAGTCTCTACGCATTTCTTATGTTTCATATTGCATGCTTTTTCAATCTCATTTGTTTCTACATTATAAGAAGTAGATGCTTTCACAAATTTGTTATCAAAAGCATTAACAGAAGCAAAAACATGCAATACATCTAGTTTATTCACATTCACAGTTTCAGCCGAGCAAGTAGGAATAGAAGAGTCAAAATAATCATGTGAAGTTGATTTAACAAATTGTAAAGGAGATTTTGCACACAAATTTTCAGAGACCGAATTGAAACCTAAACCAGTTTTATCATAGAAGTTATTTTGAACACTTAGGATTTTATTTAGACACTGTGTACTAGGATTGTTTTCAATTTCTACTTGTTTGGTTTCAGAAAGCAGAGTTTCATATTTCTTTTCTAAATCTGAATATTTCTTAACCAATTTCGCAAATTCTATTAGCAAATCACTACATTCCTCAGAATTATTTGAACTGACCTCGCTGTCAGTTTCATTATGATTCATGTCAACCAAGGCTAGATTCTCTTCACCAAGAGAAGCATACCCACAGTTTTCTGATTCACTTGATGAAGACATTTCTTCATCTAGTAGAGCTTGCAAAACCGATTTTTTCTTTTCAGGATCCTGTTTCAATAAAGGACAATTAGTTCTAATGTGACCAGGTTTTTTACACTTAAAACATGTAATATTTTTAAATTTTTCAGGATCCATTTTAGATGTTCTTTTAGCTTTTAAGAGTTTTTGAATCTTCTTGCTAGTAGAGAAATCTCAATGTCTGAATCACTTTCTGATTCAGATACTGCGGATTTCTTTGAAGCTTTAGGTGAAGACTGTATTTCAATTTTCTTAGACTTAGACATCTGTTTGACTACTTGACTTGTTGACTCAGTGGTTTTTAAAGCGAGAGAAGATGATTTTTCAGCAAGTTGTTGCCTACTCCTCAAATGTAATTCTTTGGTTAGCAAAATACCAAACAGTTCGTCTACACTTAGAACATCTATATCTTTTGTTTGTTCTATAGTGGTTCTAAGGATTTCCCATTTATTGTCTAGACTCCTTAGGACTTTAGAATTCTTTTCTTCATTAGTCATTTTATGACCTAACAGCTCCATTTCATTCACAAAAAGAATGAAACGTTGCTGTAGGTCAATCATAGACTCGTTACTGTTCATTGAAAACATTTCTAGTTCTTGTTTAAACATGTTCAACTTAGTTCTTCTAATCCTAGAGGTTTCTTCATACAAAATTTCTAGCTTAGACCAAGCCTCATGTGCAGTTTTACAGCTAGATATTTTATTAAACTCAGTTACAGTTAAAGCAGAGAACAAAGCACTAGAGCATCTAGCATTTAACTCTATAGCATTATCTTTATCAACAGAAACGAGTTCTAAGTCCATATCTGGTACCAAGCCAGTACCAGATACTACACACCTATAGATTTTCAAATCATGTTTAAGAAACGTTAACATATTAGCCTTCCAGTAACCATAATCTTTTCCGTTGAACTTAGAATGCTTATTTAAAAACCAACCAGTTCTAGTATGGTTACCATCCTAGCAACCGGAGCAAAAGTTTCACCATAATTTATTCCCTCTTCTTGTGTATAACCTTGGGCCACTAACCTAGCTTTATTTTTAACTATGTTACCATGTTCATCTAGTTTATTCTTAAAAATCCATTTAGTTCCTATGACATTCTGATCTTTAGGAGGGGGGACTAATTCCCATACACAGTTTTTTCTAAATTGAAGTAATTCATCTTGCATTGCATTGATCCAATTAATGTCACTTAAAGCATCATTTACATTTTTAGGCTCAATAAAAGACACAAAAGCATGTAACTTACAAAATGAGTTAAAAGACCTACGTGTTCTAACAGATTCATTTACATCTCCTAAAATATTGGACTTACTTAAACATTTAGGCATATTCGGTATATAAGACGGTTTTTCAACTCGACCAGATTCATTAGATGGAGTAGGGACCGAGATTTCAGACTCAAGATTTTCAGGTTCAATTTCTTCCCTATTTACACTCAAGACACACGAGGTTACCCTTTGATTAAATTTCCAGATTCCATACAATCCTATAATTCCAACTCTTGCTATGGTCATTTAACATCCATTGATCTTACCCAAATGTCAACTATGTCAACCGATACACATCTCTATATTTCTATAGTAATTGACATGTGTCTTTCATACCCTTCATTATCATAATCATCGTCATTTACCAATTATATCCATCATATATCGGTATTTATGATTCGGTTCAAACCTCAATATCGACCTTGAATCTCATTCGAATTGAATATGGAATCATCGATTCCTTAGTTTTTTAAGTCAAATTTGTTGGAGATATTAGGATTTAGATGATAGTAATCAGAAGAATGCTTCTGCAATTATATGATTTTGTAGAAGATAATATTGTATGAATGATTAAATTTCATTAATTTAATGAGATGAGTTTACATCATATAAATAAAGATAAAGATGTAACAACTTAAGCTAAAAATATGAATTTATTTGAATGAATTTGACTGGTTATTTAAATGATTAAACCGAGTCTTGCATGCTGAATAGCAATCGTCATGACTCAAATATTTTATTCTTAATTGAACTAGAATTTATTGGTCTTCATATTCAAATATTGAGTTTACTCCCAACAAAATTAAACCTCAGCCGAACTTATTGTTGGGAAAATTCCCTCATTCCCGGAGAAGAAAAGAATTCCCGTTATCCGAGGTCTCTCGTTATCAGGGGTCGGATCGAATTAATGCGATGAGAACCGAATGTAAATGAAGAAAGGTAAAAGACACAAGATTTACCGTGGAAACCCAAAACGGGAAAAAACCACGTGACCGAAAATCCTCCGCCTGAACTCACTATCACAAGAAGAATAGAATTGATTGATTACAATTGTCTTCATGAGACCTCTATTTATAGAGTCTAACTATGATCTAATCTAGGAAATATTCTACCGAATATTCTACAATATTCTCTTTCCATATCTTTGACCGCATCTTCCATATATATATAACAAGATATATTTGTATATATTCTTCCATATATATCTCCATAATATATCTTCATATCTTGTTCCATATATATCGCCAAGAGAATATATCTTCATATCTTCTTCTATATATATATAACCAATAATATATATCTCAATATTTTTATTCCATATATTTAATGCGTCAATTAAGGAAAAATATTTCCCCTCGATACTCTCGAATCCCGATCCAAGTCTAATCCGACCTCTATCAAATAGACTCATCACAATCGTCCGATCGATATCCTTAATAGATCAGAGATCCATCAAGTCGATCAACATCACTGCTTCATGTTAGGTTTCCCCTGGTCGGTCTTTCACCATCGAGCCCTTCGACTATCACCCGACCTCCATTCCTAACACTTATTACATTTCGACTCTACTCGAACATTGAAAACACTCAAGTTTATTTCAGTTTAGATTGTAGAATCCACTATTAAATGTAAAAAATTAATAGAATTCTGGATTTAAAATTCACAAAAAAATAAGGATTTAAGAAATTGAGGGACCTAATGGATTTGAATACAAACTTGAGTGAACAAAAACAAAAAAAAACAAATTAAATATGAATATTCTTATCTATTTATATATATAAGGATGTATTTGTATATTATATAAGTTCCGATAATTATAACATAATTTTATCAAAAACTTTTATAAATTCAAGATAATCATAATCTGATTTATCCATCACTATTCACTACACCGTTCAATGCATTTCAGCACACCTAATCGTATCATATTGTTAATAGTTGAGGCAAAAGACACTCCATCTATAAAATCGTGAGCTACACCAATCGTGAAATTCTCTTGCTATCTCTGTATACCCACATATTAAAGGTAAACAATTATTAAGAGTATTTTAATTATTAAAATTAGAAAATATAAAACATAATTATTTAAATTGGTATTTTGCAAATTAAGGTACATAATGATACATATTATAAAATTAAATTTTAAATTTTAATTTATTTAAAAAAAATTAAACAATAATTAAGAGATTTAAAAAATTTATTAATTTTTATTTCTTATACCAATTTATGTGACCTCAAAGTTATATAACTCATAACTCACAAAATAAATGGAATAAACGGTAAAAACGTAAAATTTTACACAAATAAAAAGAATGATAAAATTGTAACACTTGCATAATATAAAAAGAATGATAACTAATAAGGAATGATAGCTAACAAGGTAAGGAGTTAGAAAATCTAAGTAAAGAGAAAAGGAGTTAAGTGTGGAAACTCATGCGGAATAGATAAGTGTCAAAGCAAGACACGACATGACCGAACTTGACTAAGTCAACACCACGTCAAGGTATAGCATGAATGAGCTTGACTGAGTTATGCTAAATTGGATGCGAGTGAGTTAATGATGTGGCATGACTAATGCTAACCTGGATGCTAATGAGTCAATGTTGCGGCATGACCAGACGTGCCCGCGTAAATGCCTTGATCGGGCGCAGCATGACCGAGCGCAGTCAAGCAGACATTTGTGACAAAAGCACTGCGCGACCGAGCTCGGTCAAGGTCCAAGGTTACGGGCGGTTGGTCTAAGGCCGGGCCAAAGCAAGATATGGCTTGCCTGTAAAATTGGGGCAGTCTCAAGCACTCAAAGGGGACAACCACTATCGACCGAGGTTTGAGTTGTGGATGACGATCGGCATCTGCTGACCGACATAAGTAGTCTAAGTCGATCGGCAGCTTGTGTCGATTGACATCTTTATTGTTTTAGGTCTAATTCACGCATTCTATAAATATGTAATAGACTGAATATCCTCCGCAAGAGCGAGAATCATTTTCTGATTCAGAATCCTCTCATAAACTATCGAATTTTAACACGGTATCGAAGCTCAGGTGATATGAGCGAACTGATTCCAACACCGGGGGGAGATTTCCCCCCACTGACGTCAAGGCCTCTAGGTCAACTGACACTAAGCGAAGGAAGAGGAAGGGGGAGAGGTACTCGCAATCCTCATACACCATCTTCCTACGCAGCGAATGCTCCACCACTGATGGGTGAGCCATATACTAGATTGAATGTCCAGTTTGAACAGAATGTAGGGCTCTGGTGCCCGAACTTTACTGGGTTAGGTAACCCAAATTTTGTGACGAATGTTCCTGAAAATATGTTACGTTCATGGACAACTCCGCCCCCATTTGACATCAACCGAATCTCGTATAGAGATACATTGGCATGGGGATTGGCCCCTTCGGACCACTCTGGTTTGATTATTCATGTTGTCATTTTGAAGGGAAACAACTACGGTGAATGGGCACATGCCATGAAAATGGCATTGAGAACTAAGAGGAAGCTAGGGTTCGTGGATGGTAGTATCGAAACTAAGAGTGGGGTTGAGTGATGATTAGATAACTATTAATTCTTTGCTTGTCCAGTGGATTTTGAACACATTAGAGCCCCAAATTCGTTCGACAGTCTCCTTTATTGACTCAGTGAAACTGCTTTGGGAAAAACTGTACCAATGGTACTCGATGGGAAACGGGCCTCGGATTCATGAGTTAAAAGGAGAGCTTGCTGCTTGTCGACAACGTGGGGATAGCGTGGTAGATTATTTTGGAAAATTACGAAAATTGTGGTGTGAATTGTCAAACTATGAGGAGGGATTCATTTGTTGTTGCAGACAGAGTTCGTGTGAGGCCATGAAGAGGTTTCTGCGCAGACAGGAGGATGAAAGAGTACATCAATTCTTGCTAGGACTAGATGATGGAATTTATAGCATAACTCGAACAAATATTCTCAGGGCAGAAAATCTACCATCTTTGAATCAGGTGTACTCCAAAATAATCTTGGAAGAACGGCATAGAACCATGATGAAAAATAAAGAAGAACGACGGGAAGTTGTTGGTTTCACGGCTCACACAGACACAATGGAAAAATTGAAGGTTGTGTGCAGTGCTAGAGAGATACCCGGACACACAATTGAGACATGCTTTCATGTTAATGGTATCCAGACTGGTGGGGAGAACGACCTAGAGTGCCGATCAAAAACTCTACGGCAGTTTTGACCTACCTTGGGTAGAAAAGATGTGGGCCTAGTCGGGAAAGGAGCAAGGGTCGAGGACGAGGTCGACATTTTTCGGGTCGACAACCGCTGACCAGCAGCAAGGTGCCGACGGCCAATTCAGCTGGGCCGTCTCAAACCCTGTCGATCCACTCCTTGGGTTTTCTGACGAGCAGTGGACCTTTCTGAAGAACGTCATTGCATGTGCTCCTACTTCTATTGCTAAGTCACATCTTTCATCTAGTATGTTTCCTCAAGGGTATTGGATTGTAGATTCTGGTGCCAATCGGCACATGACGGGTGACTTCAATTTATTATCTGACGTTCAACAGATAACCCCTCGACATGTGACGTTACCTGACAACAGACAATATGTTGCTTTGAAGTGTAGGAAAGCCCGCATTTCTTCTAACCTCACTATTTGTGATGTTCTTTATATCTCAGATTTTGGACATAACTTGCTATCTGTTAGCCAGTTGCTCATAGATGAATCTCTATTTGTGATCTTTACTCGTGAATTTTGTCTCTTGCATGACACAACTTCGAAGCAAACGCGGCTATCAAACAAACGCGATTAGGGTGGGCCTTCAGAGTATTGGAGTTTATGGGCTGAACTCCTTGGATGATATTCAAGCAAACGCGGCTATCAAACAAGATGGGTGGTTGTGGAACTACCGGCTGGGACACCCCTCCAAATCCGTAGTCTCGAATCTCCATCTATCTTTGTCTTTCTCTTTAAACGATTATTGCACTGCTTGTTTAAAAGCTAAACAAACCCGAGACTGTTTTCCTTCTAGTTTAAATGTTGTTACTTCATGTTTTGATCTGATACATTGTGATTTGTGGGGACCTTATCGATTTCCATCTACTTGTGGTGGATCTTATTTTTTGACACTTGTTGATGATTGTTCTAGAGCCATCTGGATTTATTTGTTATCAGATAAAACTCAGGTTGCTTCCACTGTTGTGGATTTCTTTCAGTTGATTCAGACTTGATTTGGTCATACTATTAAGTGTTTTCGAACTGATAATGGTATTGAGTTTCTACCTCTTAAATCTTTTCTCCATTCCAACGGTGTAGTACATCAATCTAGTGTGCCTTACACACCTCAACAGAATGGTCGTGTAGAGAGGAAACATCAACATATTTTGAATGTTGCTCGTGCTCTTCATTTTCATGCTTCTTTACCTATCCGTTTTGGGGGGATTGTGTCCAAACTGTCGTGTATCTCATTAATAGAGTTCCCTCGTCAGTCCTTGACAATCGCAGTCCCTATGAAGTTCTTCACGGTAGTCCTCCCCCCATATCACACCTTCGAGTCTTTGGTTGTTTGGGCTTTGCCTATCAATTGCTTAAACCCTCAGATAAATTTGCACCCCGTAGCCGACAGTGTCTTTTCATGGGCTATCTTGTTAATAAAAAAGGGTGGTGTATATATGATCTACAATCTCAAAAATTATTAGTTTCCCGATATGTGACATTTTGTGAGACTTTTTTCCCGTTCGGAGTTTGCCCTCTTCCCCCGAATCAGTGCTGCCATATTCCTTCTGTGTCGACAGAACCGGTGCCGATTGGGTAGGTGCCGGTCGACACCATGATGACCGACCCTGTGTCGATCGTTTGCTCGAATCCCGTGTCGACCAGTCAGTCACCATCTGTGTCGATCATGCCCTCATCGACACCCTCGTTAATTGAACCTTCTATGTCGGTCTCACAGTCACTTCCCCCTCATCGATTGCGACTTCTGATCATTTGATCAACCCTTCCACTATTGTCCCAGTCGAGGATACCCCAGACACTGTGATGATGGGAAAAGGTCATCGACGTAAGTGTCGATCAGTACTTCTGAAGGATTATGTATGCTTGACAGTACAGGTAGAGAACATAAACTCTATTGCTTATGGAAGTCCACCTCCTGAACGGGTCTTGGGTAAATGTGCCTATCATATTGGTAACTATATTACTAATCGTCGTTTTTCCTCAGCAAACACAACCTTTGCTAGTGCGGTGGTTCAGTCTCCTCAGAAACCACACTCATTCAAGGAAGCCATGAAATCTAAAGAGTGGCGAGCAGCTATGCACAGTGAGATCAGTGCCCTGGAGTCTAACAAAACATGGACATTTGAGGACTTGCCGAAGGGAAAACGATCGTTAGTCACCAAGTGGGTCTACAAATCAAACACAAAGCTGATGGATCCATCGAGAGATACAAAGCACGTTGGTTATTTTGGGGAATACTCAAGTGGAAGGGATTGACTATGAGGACAACATTTGCTCCTATGGCAAAAGCCACCACAGTTCGAACCCTATTAAGTGTAGTTGTTGCTAAAAATTGGTGCATTCATCAGTTGGATGTAAATAATGCCTTATAGATGAAGAAATCTATATGAAGATCCCTTAGGCTTACGAAGGAGCACCTGAAGGAAAGGTTTGCCGACTTCGGAAATCCCTATATGGGCTAAAGCAAGCCCCACGCTGTTGGTTTGCAAAAATGACTACTGCCCTCAAAGGAATTGGTTTTAAACAATCCGTGGCGAATTATTCATTGTTTTCATATTCTGCCCCGGACGCCCAATTGTTTGTTTTAGTCTATGTTGATGATATTATTGTTGCAAGAAACACCACAGCCGTTGTTGATGATTCAAGTCCCGGCCCGGGAACATGTTTCATATGAAAGATTTGGGTAAGTTGAAGTATTTTTGGGAATCGAAGTAGCACGAGGGTCTGATGGCATGTACCTCTGTCAGCGTAAATATATTCTGGATATTATCTCTGAAACCGGACTCTTGGCATGTAAACCGGCTAGAACACCCACGGAGCATAATCATACATTGTTCTCGACCGACGAGGATTTTATGGTTGACCCCTTGCCCTACCATCGTCTGGTCGGCAAACTGATCTACCTGTTATTTACTCGTCCTGAGTTGTGCTATCATGTACATGTACTATCCCAATTTATGCAACGCCCTCGCTGTGACCACTTGGAGGCCGTCTTGAGAGTGGTGCGCTATTTAAAGGGTTGTCCAGGTCGGGGAATATTGCTACGTTCGACATGCGACTTGTAGTTGTATGGTTCTTGTGATTCTGATTGGACAATGTGTCCATCAACACGCAAATCCTTGACAGGCTATCTTGTATTTCTAGGCTCGTCGCCAATAGCATGGAAAACTAAGAAACAAAATACATTATCTCTTTCGTCGACCGAGGCCGAGTGCCGAGACATGCTGTAATAGCTGAGAAAAAGGTACGACGAAAAAAATAGTAGGGAATGTAGCGGTAAAGTCTAGACGAGAGATAATGAGAGATACGGGAACAAAAGAACGTAAAAGGGAACGAAAAAATAGAAAAGTAAAGAAAAAGATAAAAGATGGGTCAAAAAGCAAAGGAATGAGGGGTCAAAGTGTGAATTAGAAAAGTTAGGATGTCTATAAATAGGGGTGAGGAGGCCCAAAAACGAGTTAATCATCATTAAGACCCGAAAATTCGAAAATTCCCGCAAAGAAGGAAATTATCGCGGATTTCCCATGCATGCATTTTTATCGCGGATTTTTGGATGAACAAATTGTCGCGGATTTTCTGTGAAGAGTAAATTGTCGCGGAAATTGAACATGTGTAAATTATCGTGGAAATCGTGATCAGTGCAGTATTATCGCGGATTTGATGATTAAGAGAATTATCGCGGATTTCCTTGGTGAAGAGAATTGTCGCGGAATTTGGTTCCAAGAGTAAAATTATCGCGGATTTGGAGTTTCAGCATAGAATTATCGCGAATTTCGAGGAAAGAAGTAAATTATCGTGGGAATACTAAGTTTAAGTGTTTTCGTCGCGTCGCGACGTCGGATCGTGGGAGGAAAGGAACACGTAAGGTCTACGGTAACCACATAGTTAACAATAGGATAATAACGTCGAAATTCGAGTAACTGAAACCTATTACGAAATGCAGGAAAGCGCGGAAAGACTATAGCAAGCGAAAGTAAACGGTAAGTGGAGTGAACACAATATAGTAAGGGAAGGTTCAGACTTAGGGAATGGGATTGGGTTAATACAGAAGGAAGAAAAGATACGAATGAACGAGATAAATGATAATAAGACTCGGGGTGAGGGAGGATGGACCGTCCGACCGAACCCGGCATCGTGCCTAGTACACGATTCGCCAAAGGAAGGGCATGCCTGATGAAGGGAACGATAAGTTCCAAAGAGGAAAAGATACGTACGAAGAGGGCAGAACGGATCCGGGTGGAAAAAGGGGTAGCGCCTAAGTACCCACCCGGGGAAGGGAAACATATGGCCCGTCGAGTCATCCAACAGCTAACGGTTGGCTTGGGCGGGACATGCACCGAGCATGTTAATCTAGGCAACAGAAAAGTTAATGAATGATGGAAATGATAAGGTTAAAAGAAGAGGGAAATAAGAAAACGGTTAAGTGGAATGGTTCATGTGTGCGTGTACGGTGTAACTAAGAAGTGAAATGATAATGTGTAGTGTGTGTGAAGTTTCCTTTAATAGATTGTGACCGCTTTACAGATTTTGTAGGTGACGCAGATGAGATATGATAGGGACGGGGGAATAAGGTCGTCGGTTGTCCGGTGATAGAGTCCGGTCCTTTGGAGAATACTCTAAATTATGCTGTCGTACTTTCATGTTTCGAACTTTGTTTTAAATTTGCATTCGAATATTTCCGTTTTAATTATCATGTTTTAACAAAACAACTAGGCCCAAATTGGGGGCGTTACACATGCATTCTGGGTGCCAAGAATTTTAGTGGCTTCGTAGCTTACTGACAGACTTGGGAGTCACTGACGATATGAAAGCTATGACTCTCTTTTGTGACAACCAGCCAGCTATCCAGATGGCTACTAATCCGGTTTTCCATGAGCGCATCAAACACATTGAGGTTGATTGTCACTATGTACGGAATCAAGTGTTGGCTGGTACAATAAAAACACGATATGTGAAAAGTGAAAATCAACTGTCAGATATACTGACTAAATCTTTAAGTGCTAATCGACTTCACCATTTGCTGAACAAGTCGGGGATCCAAGACCTGTACCTACCGACTTGAGGGGGGGTGTCGACCGAGGTTTGAGCTGTGGATGACGATCGGCATCTGTCGACCGACATAAGTAGTCTAAGTCGATCGACAGCTTGTGTCGATCGACATCTTTATTTTTTAGGTGTAATCCATGCATTCTATAAATATGTAATAGACTGAATATCGGCCGCAAGAGCGAGAATCATTTTCCAATTCAGAATCCTCTCATAAACTATCGAATTTTAACAACCACAAGTGCAAAGGCGAGCCAGGGTCTTCGGGAAAAAGGTGAAAAATGTAAGGGTTCTTAGTTTATGTGATACTAAGTCATTTTTAGAGAGTTGTGGCTGAGGGAACCGAGAGGCGAAGGCAATCGGGCGGTGGTAGCTGCGAGGCTCATATAGGGTGGAGGCACTGGCACGCTGGTAGAGTAGCCTCGGGCGTGCTACCGATCATGGAAGCAACAACGATCAGGACCCGGCGCGGGGCGAAAGCTGGCGTGGCAGGGCCTGATTATGGCAAGACTGGCGATGGACGCTCGCATCGGATAAGACTTGCGCTGGGAGCACGCATCATGGAAGACAAGCGATGAGCGTTCGCACGATGGCCCCATACACATGTGATGCCACGATCAGACCCTTCGCCAAGGCATCTCCGATGGCAATGTGGCATTCCACGGTAAGAGCCGAACGGGTCATGTTGCTTGCCTCGAGTCCTTGATGGGCCGTTTGGTTTGAGCGAGTCTGCTCAAGTGGAG